>LR749526.1:1359702-1435821 GCA_902729485.2 Mus minutoides
CACACATGGGGCAGGGCATGGTCTCAGGTGGTCTCAGTTAGCACACATGGGCCAGGGCATGGTCTCAGGTGGTCTCAGTTTCTGTCTGGAGGTAGTGGTAGGAGCTCGCTTGGGAAAGACAGTCGGAAAAACACGCATTATAGAGACCTGCATGTTCAAAGGCATGAAAACGGAGACTGCAGCAGTGTGAGTCACCTCACAAGCCTAAACTGCTGGCATCTGTCTCCAGGGACCAACAGGAGCAGCCTTTCTGGCCGTAATATAGTCAACACCCAGCAATAACTTGGCGCCCATACAGTGTAGTCACCTAGAATCAGCCATACTCAGTTATACCTGGTTTACAATCCAGGAGCAACACCAACACTTTTATATTCTCCTTTCCACTAAACCAATTCTCTATTTTTCTCTTCCCTGATTTTTAGTTGCAAGCAAACATAATACTAAATTTTTTTAAAAAGCAAATTCTTTCATTTATTTAAATGTTTACTTTCAGTGATAACTACCTTAAATA
This sequence comes from Mus minutoides, assembly GCA_902729485.2. Classification (NCBI taxonomy): domain Eukaryota; kingdom Metazoa; phylum Chordata; class Mammalia; order Rodentia; family Muridae; genus Mus; species Mus minutoides. The sequence goes on from LR749526.1 coordinate 1,360,214, forward strand.
TTTAATATTACATTAACTTATGTATAGGAAAATATACTTGAATTTGAGTGTAAATTTTTAAAGATTAAGGTAGGTAGTTACTTATTAAATTGTCTAAAATATTTAATGTACTTTACAGTAAACATTGAAATGCTTCAGAATTAAATGTATGTGTAAATTGACAACCTCTAAATACTTGGATTCTCACCCACCAAGTTTGATCACACCTCCAAGGTTTAGCTCTCATCTAAAACTGTGCGGCAGGAGCAGATGGCAAAGCAGCTGACGCAGGCTTCTATGTCTGCATCTGTTTATAAACTGTAAGGAGTGTGGCTTTGTACTCTGCCACGGTCACATGTCAATAGTTGTCTATAAAGAGAAGGTGGCTCCAAAAGGGGGAAATAAAGACAGTGAACATAGTTCTTAGGAAAGAAGTCCTTTCCCTTTTAGCTGTGCTGTCACAGCGGGCGTACAACGTCATAGAGACTTTTAGCCATGCTGTCACAGTGGGCGTACAACGTCATAGAGAAAGCTGGCAAAAAGCCTGCTTTGCAGGGACAAAGGTGTCCTTAGTGTCCCTTAAGGAATGCTATCATTTAAATTCTTGAAAGCATCTCTGAGTTTACCATCTTAATTGTAAAAGATAACTTTCATGAATCATATGAAAGCTTGTAGTGATCATTCTGTGTCACCTCAAGTCAGAGGGCAATATGCATATTTTATCTATCAGCCGAATTATATATCAGGGATGTGTGTGTGTGTGTGTGTGTGTGTGTGTGATTAGAAATACATTCATTCACAGTCTTGCATGAAAACGGTAAGTTTTCTTTTCTATGGGAAGTTTTGGCAGACCCAGCTTCTGTATAATAGAGGCACGTACCACACACCTGGTCGCTTTTAGAAACTAATTTTATACTTTAAAAAATAACTAATTTCTAGGAGAAAAATTATGATTTATGATGACTGCAGACACTGAAGTACATTCCATCTAAACTCACTGTGTCATTGGTCTATATAAGCAGTGCTGCACACCATGTCTGGGAAGCCCTGTTCTCTTTAGTGGGCAGGACACACACACACTGTTGAGATGGACAGAGCTGGATTATATTTTTGTTTGGAAATTTCTGGTCTAGTTTTGATGTTCTGTCCTTTTGCTCACTGCCACCACCATCGCCCCCGTTTGCATGTGTGCTTTGACATTGCTTTGGTAACCCCGAGGGCTGATGGAATTCCCTGGATCTCTTTTCACAGAGGGTGATGAGACAGGAGTGATGGATAGTCTGCTGGAGGCCTTGCAGTCGGGGGCTGCCTTCCGCGACAGAAGAAAAAGGACACCAAAGCTGAAAGGTGAATTCTTTTCTTATTTCGTGTTACTTTCTAGGGAAGAGCAGTTAGTTTCTCCCCTTAATTCTTTTAAAGTCATTTGTCACAAGAACAGTGCTGTGGGCAGAAATTGTTTCTAACTAACTTTCCTAAATTTGCTTAATCCCTTGCAGAGACAGGTGTCAGTGAGAGATGCAGTACAGCTGGCTGGTGTCAGTAATGCTTTAACAAATCCATGTGTGTGCGTTAACCTAGAAAATCCTGACTGGTGTTATGAGTCTCATCAAGAGACCCATATGCACCTTGCCCCAGTGGAGGTTAGGGTCCCACAGTTAAACATGGAGTGAACGTCGGAGCATCACTGTTCCGAGTGTTTCAGGGCATTCGAGCACTGTCACTAAAAAGACCTAAGCTTGGAAAAAAAATCACAGGATATTCTTTTACTTCTCAAGTCAAACATACATAGATTAAATTTCTCTCTCTTTTTTAACAGATATTCGGCAGAGTCTCAGTCCATTGTCTCAGAGGCCTGTTCTCAAAGTTTGTAACCATGGTAATAAACTTTATTCATAAATTGCATGTTATTCTTACCTGCTTTTATCCTGTTGGTCTGTGATTTTTTTACTACGCTGCTATTGAAGTTCTCAGTATAACTATGAGAGTAAAAAAAAATGCATAGATGTGTGTCTTTGCTCTGAGATGATGGGCTCTGTTTTCCATACTGCCTTATTTCCTTGAAGTTGTTTCTTCTGTATTTCTAATTAGGTCACAAGTGAATGTTTTGTTATAGTTGTATTGTTTGAAGTTACATTTGCACACTTCTGATCAGAGTTGGCTACAGCGGCATTTCAGAGCAATGCAATTTCATGGTAACTACTTTAAAATAGCAGATCCACTATACATTAAGATACATGTGAAGTATTGAGACCTGTATTCGTTTTTCCTTGCCTTATTTGTCAGTGCAGTTACAAATAATTCAACTTTGGAGAAACTGTAAATACAGATGCACTGCATGGACTGTTAACAATGGATGATGCTACAGTTGCTAAATTGGAGTGACTTATCTTCATCTCTAACACTTGCCAAGGAGTTGAGTTTTTTAAAAGATCCCGTATGAATGTCATCTGTCCTGTCTGTGAATCTGTCTTAGAAGTGTCTGCTCTTACTCATTTGGTTTCTGTTCTGGCAAGTCTCTGTTCTTGGACTCCACTCATGTCTGTCATCACGCCATGTTCATCCTTTGTGACTCCCATTGACTCGGGGTGAGCTTGTTATCAAAGTTGGCTGGATTTAACAGAAAAACTACCTGACAGACTTCATCTGAAGCACTGGGGAGTGCTTTAGACTTCCATGTGAGTGTTACGGTGTGACTGAGAAGGTGTGTGTATCACACTTTTAAGGGAGGTAAAATAGTTAACGAAGTAAGAAAATCGAGAGATTTCATGCTGGCTGAGTATCTGTGTGGTCAGAATATTCTTAGTAAATGGTTAAGAAATGACCAGAAAGATGAAATCTGTAACAGAATTTTAAATAGACCTTTCAATGTTTAAAGTATGCTTCAGCTATTGATTTGCCTTTTACTGTTCTAAGAATGGCAAAAATGAATTGGAACAAGTGATGTTCTTTAGGAGTACTAAGTAATGCAAAGCCTTAGCTTAGGATTGGTTTTGCTCCACCATGGCACAGAATTATAGAGAAAAGTCTAGAGAAGAGTGGGGACCTGAGCTTTAGGGATGATTTTGTATAGCAGAGAACTAAATGGAAATCCACAAATTGCCAGAGCTGGAACCTCCAGGAGGACGGAGCTCCCCACAGTCCTGTGGCTGTAGTTAAGTTCTCTGATGACTGCCACACTTCTTTTAATTACATAGAGGCATTTGAGCATTTTGACTAGTAAAAGTCTTATGCTTATGCACATTATTATTAAAAATAAGTTTGATTCTTTGGATTTCAATCTGGTCAGAAGTGGGAAGGGGAACAGTAAATACCAATATACAAGCTCTAAAGAGAATGAAATCATTGTACTAGTATTAGAAAAGAGAATTTTTGATCTTTGTGACATATCTCCTTTTGTAGTAACAACTAAACTTCTGTTCAGAATCATAAAGAAAACCCACCACTAAGCGCAGTGATTATATTACTAATTGGCAGCATCCTAAGCTTAATTTAAAATAAGAATTGTAGATGCTTTGAAGGCAAAAGCTATGTAAGAGAACTTTGTTCACCAGCCCTGGGGAGCCCACTCCTTCTGACTATTATTAATAAATGGCTGGGCTATAATGGCTCAGCTGTGATTGCTTATAAACTGTGGTGTTTCTGTTCATTATAGAAAAGTTACTTACAATACTAAAATGTACTATCTTAATGCTTGGGCTATTTTGACAATTAAGATAGGAGATTATACAGCAGCCAAATGAAATATACCATAATTATCAGAAATTCATTCTTCTCATCTTAACATAATCAATTAAATTGTATTTAGCACTTTGTATTGACATTTATCATTTCCTCCAAACATTTCTGACAAAGTGAAATGAATCCAAATGAACAACCTTACCTTTAAAAATACTGTGTGTAAACAAAACATTTTAGGATACATACTGAAAAGTCCAGGTACATTTAAAAATGTCCTCATTTATAAAGGGTCATGACAATTTGAGAACAAGATGATTTTTTAGAGTTACTTGTACATCCTTGTAAAAGGTGTTATGCCTTCATTAAAAATATTAATATTACAACTGATCTGTGATTGCAATACAATGTTGAGCCCATTTTTTAAATTTTTAAATGCTTTACACTATTGCCAGATATTTACAATTTATGTAGCTATATTTGTTGATGTTGATTTCTTATTTTCTAATTATTTAAAGTTTTGTCACCTATTTGCATTCTGACTAAGTATTATAGAATAAACATTAGCTGAGTCACTGGCATTCAATGTATTCTGTTCTCTTCTCAGCACTCTTGGCTCTGTGCCATTACTGTAAGTGATCAAAACTGAAACAAGGCTAGCATCCTCCCTAAAAACATTCTACCAAGTAGAATTTTTTTTTCTCATAGAGAAAAGTCAAAGTCCAAGTTCATAATCTGTTTTCCATACCACCATGAAAAGAGCCATGTGACCAATGACTGATCCCTACCCATGTAGGAGCTGACATCTTCATGCATCTGTGTTTTCTTCTGGGATAATGTGTAGCTGTTGAGATGCAGCCTCGGGGAGGTTCTGCAGCCTCTAGCCTGCTGTGCCTTTTGCTCCCAGATCTAACCCCGTAGATAGCACTGTTTTGCTAGGCTGCAGTTTAGATTGCAAAAGCATTCCTCTGGAATGATGGCCAGTTCTTATTTCTTTTAATAAAACCACTATGGTAACAAGCAGATGCTATTTAGAAATAGCATAGATATACATATATATGTATATATAATAGTATACATGCATACATATAAGCTTATACTTTATATAAATATGTAACAAGCCACAAATTTAATCTTATTAGCTAATACTTTAAACTTTTGTCATCATGTCTTTTATTGACCAGGTATCATTAATGTCTTTTTAAAAACCATATCTATAGTTCCAAAACTTATAGATTTATCTTTATATGCATAGTATTAGACAGGGTTCTCTGTAGTAACACAACTTATGGAATGACGCTCCATAAACAGGGAAAGGGGGTTTATTAGAATGACTTACAGGCTGCGTCCAGCTAGTCCAGCAATGACTGGCTGTGAACAGAAAGTCCAAGAATCCAGTAGTTGCTCATTCCATGAGACTGGATGTCTCAGGTGTTTTTTACTCTACACTGGAATCCTGGGGATGGGCGGGGGGGGAAAGCTCTAATGCCAGTGAAGGAATGGACTTGCTGATTGGTAAATTGGTAAGAAAGACATCTGGGGAAGAAGTATGTGGATAGATCTCTCCAGATGGGTAAAGGGTGTGAAGATACTTTTATCCCATATAAATGTTAATCAATGGGTATTTCAGCGGAGGAGTTCAATAATCAAGTAGATAGGGATAGGGTGACCAGTTCTGGGGACAGTCAGCCTCTTTTCCCAGCCAGTCTTGCCATTGCCCAAAAGACCCAGTAATAAAGTGGCAGTGATACAGGTATACATGAGCTCAACAACGTGGGTTTGTCCTGGCTACAGCTCCTGCTGAGCCCACAGCAGAGACCAGCACTGACCCCAGATATGGCACCATTCTGTAGGTGACCAGCTAGTCACCTGCTGGCATGTGACTACATAGGACCACTTCCTTCTGGGAAAGGACAACACTTTGTCCTTGCTGGCAGATTCTTTTTCTGGTTAATGGACTTGCCTTTCTTGCACTTAATGTTCCCGCCAAAACCACTATCCATGGACATAATGAATTCCTTATCCACCATCATGGAATGTCATACAAATATTGTTTCTGATCAAGGAACTCAATTTATAGCCAGGGAAGTGCGACAGTGGGCCAAGGACCATGGAATCCCCTGGTTTTATATGTTTCCCACCATCCTGAAGCCGCAGGCCTGATAGAAAGATAGAGTGGCCTTTTGAAGTTACTTTTTCAGTACCAACTGGGTCGCAGCTGGGCAGTGTTCTTAAGAAAGTTATATATGCTTTGAATAAGCATCCAGTATATGGCATCATTTCTTCCACTGTCAGGATCCAGGTCCAGGAATGAAGACGCAGAAAAGGGAATAGTTCCACTCACTATCACCCTTAGTGACCCACTAGGAACATTTTTTGCTTTCTGTTCCCTTGACCTTAAGTCCGCTGGCCTAGATATGTTGGTTCCAGAGTTGAGTGCATTCCTGCCAGGACTCACAAAAAACGTTCCATTGAATTGGAAACTCAGACTTCTCCCTGACCTTTTTGGGCTCCTAATGCTCCTAAACCAACAGGCTAACAGAAGGAATAACAGTGCTCAGAGTGGCGATTAATCTAGTACCATGCTTCTCCACAGTGGAGATAAAAGAGATTATGTCTGGAGTGCAGGAGATCCTTTGGGGCATCTCTTGGTGCTATTGTGCTCTGTGATTAAAGTCAGTGGGAAAGTACAACAGCCTAATCCAAGCACGATGACAAAGGGCACAGACCAATCAGGAATGAAAGCATGGACCAAGCCCTGCTGAGCTGCTTCCTGAGGGTGGAGGAAATACAGGATGGATAGAAGAGGAACATAGATATAAATACCAGCTAAGGCCTTGTGACCAGTTACAGAAAAGAGGCTTATAATGGGCATGGACTCTCTCTCATATTTGTTAACAATGAATTTGTAGAGATATTTATGTTTTCTTTATTTTTATCGTGAGGGAATATCAAGAGAATACCATTTGGCTATCATATTTAAGTTTGAGAAATTAAAGAATGTCCATTGGACATTGCCACCTATTATAAATTTATAAATTTTGAGGTTCTATAAGGGATAGTTAGATAATGTTAGATGTAATTTTAGCTTGAATTAAATGTATAGTAAGAATATAATTGTATATGGGATAGTTATATCCTGTGTAGCATTATTATAGCCTGGTTATTTTTTTTATTTGGAAATTAATCACAATATACATAACAAGATATGATTGTGTGTCAGGTTGACAAGGGGTAGACTTGTGAGAACTTGACTACATCTGGATCTAAAACCCCAACATAGAAAGCACTCTTATGAAGAATGTTTGCTTAATTTGAAGTAGGAAGATCCACTTCTAATCCAGATCTTGAGGTAGAAAGACAGAAAGCGGGGGTGGAGCGGGGAGGATGGTATTCATCGTATTCATCCATCCTACAAGTTCTGATACACTGGAGAACTCTGACGAATACATACACACATGTATCAAACCACTAATTTAATTTTATTAGCTGATATTTTCAACTTTTGTCATCATGTCTTTTATTGGCCATATACTACTATTAATGTCATTTTAAAACTATAGTTATAGCTCCAAACCTTTATATGCATACAGCTTCTCTTATTTCAGAATTAGAAAAACTAAACAAATATCCCTTGGACCTCTGCACTGTCAAATGCCGTATACATTTGACACCCTGATGAAGCACTCTGTCTCCTGTAGCCACCAGAAGCAGTTGAATGTTACACATAGACAGCTATCTGTCTCTTATCCTGTACAGACCTCTTCCAGATGTATTAGCTTGACAGCTTTTACTGTACATTTCTTTCACTTTGGCTTTGATATTCTAGGCAGAAATTGAATTATTTATTCATGATAATCCACTATATTCAACAAGTATAATAATTCCTCCCAAGGCACTATGCAAAGATACATTAGGGCCCAGGCTGTAGCTTAGCCAGTGATGCTGAGTACTTGCTTTGTATGTACACGTCATTGAGATGGTAGAGAATGTGCAAGAAGACTAATACTGAAAGGCTGGCATAATAGTCCAGGTACACACCTCTAAGTCCAGCGGTGTCTGGGAATGCTTTCTATTGCTATAGCAAATGCCTAGACCAAGAGCAACTTAGGAAGGAAAAAGTTCATATCTTGTTATAGCATACAGTCCAGCACAAGTGGAAGTTGGGACAGGAAGTAGAGGCAAGCACCTGAAGTCAGGACCTGAAGTAGTGGTTATAGAGGGTGCTGCTGGCTGGCTGGCTTTCCATGGCTCACTCTGCCTACTCTCTCATATAACTGGGAACTAGCTGCCCATGGGTGGCACCACCCATAGTGGCTTGGATCCCGCAGACATGCCCACTGGCCAATCAAGTGGAAGCATTCCCTCATTTAAGGTTCATTTTTTTTCAAGATGACTTTAGCTTATGTCAAGATGGCAAAAAAGCTAACCAATACAATTTATCCCTCGTCAGTACTTGATAAGTATATCAATATTAAACCATAACATTTACTTTCTTGTTTATCCCCATGAATGATTGTTGATATTACAGTATAAAAGTCAGATATAACTTTAAAAGTTATAAAAAAAAGTTTAAGTGAATATAAAAGTTTAAGTCAGTTAGCCATTTAAAATACATAAACATTTTAATTCATTCTCTTCCAAATTTTTAGTTTCTTTAAAAGTCCAAAATCTCAACTGTGAGACCCTGTAAAAATAAAACTGTTATATTCTTTATATTTAAAGACAAAAATAAAACAACAACAATAACAAAAAACAAACAAACAATAGGGCACAGTTATAATGACACCAAACTAAATTAAAAATTAACTGTAAAAAGCCCTGCGTTCAACATCTGGAATTTGCTTATAATGTAATGGACTCCAAGGGCTTGGCAGCTCCACTTTCCTGGCTCTCCTAGCTGTAAAGCACAGAGCTTACTGTATTGTGCATGTTTAGGCCAGCTCTACTCAACACCTGCTACTGTCCTTGGTTATCATCCCACAGTCCTGCTGTTAGTCTGTGTTCTCCACGGCAGTTGAGGCTGCACCATCATGAATAGCTTCTCTTTGAGCTCCCTTAGAGACTCGAACCCTGAGGCATTGTACCAAGCTTCAGCCGCTTTCCTTGGCCCCAGATGACTCTAGCTTATATGGAGTTGAAAATAAAAACTAACCAGCTTAAACATTCAGGAGACTAAGGCAGTATGCAAATTTAAACCCAGTCTTCTTCAGGGAGTGTTGCAAGATCGAGGTCAAGGCCGCTTGGTATATACAGTGAAACTCTATCTTCAAAATAAAGTCTGAAACACTCTACCTCAATACATTATCTAAGTCAGAGACAGACCAGTAATAATTTCTAACATGTGCTAAATGCTAGGATACGTGTAATAAGCAAAGTTTGACACAATCAGAATTTCTAAAAGACTAACCTAGACTTGGCTTCAGCATTCCAGGCACGGTTTCAAAGTGTAAACAGAAGGGAGCCCAGAGCAGAATAGATGACTCCCCACCACAGGACTGTCCCTTCTCAGCAGGGCCTTTCTGACCCTCCTCAGAACCTGGGAGACCTTTGATTTCTGTTTCTGTCCAGTGTAGGATGAGGACCCTGTTCTGACAGTGTTCCTTTCAGTATCTGTCCTCCATGTTTTTCGAGAGTTTCTCTGAGAGGAGACAGAACTATCAGGAGGGATGCTTGTGTTGCTCTCTGCTATAGCCCAGTACTCAGTTGAATTGATGGCCAGAGCATGGATGGTAAGAAAGAACATGTCGAGTGAATAGACGTGAGCTTGTGTTGTTCTCTTCTATAGCCCAGTTCTCAGCTGAATTGATGGCCAGAGCATAGATGGTAAGAAAGAACATGTCGAGTGAACAGACGTGCTTATGTTTAGGTTTGAAAGGAACAATTAACGCTTATTTAGAAGCATAATCAAGTCTCTGAATGCCACCTACATAAGTGGAATTTAAATGGCCAAGTACTGGTTCTCTCCTGTGAGTACAATTAACCTCTTCTCATCTCTTCCCTTAAACGATACTTGTTATCAGAAGGAGATAGTCAGTCACCTTGGTCTCTACTTAAAAGGATCAGGTATGGAAGGTGAGATATAGGCTTCGTTAGAGTTTTCCTTAGATACTCTGAGGCTCTTCTGTTAGTCACGAATATATAACATTAAACGAAAGAAAGAATATATCCATTGATGAGACCACATGCCTTTTCCAAACCTAGAGAAAATGTCTAGTTACTTTTTTAGTTAGAAGTAATGAAAATTTGAAAACATTTTTTATGAAAATCTGACAGTCTCAATTAGAGGTTCATGAGTGATCTGGTTGGTTGAAAGTAAAGGATCACATAGAGAATTCCATTGAGAGTCTGTTGCTAGGCAAAGGAGTTTGGACTAATTTGATATTTCAGTAATAAGCATAGACCTGAAGGGACAAGTAAAATCAAAGGGGATAATTGAGGAGGTACTTTCAGTGACCATGTAATCTGCTTCAGGCGAGGGGCAAAGTACCACTGGCTACTCTGGGATCAGAAGAAAGAACACATCTCTGTCTCCAGTCCCTCCAGGAAGTGCTGGTGTTGTATAATCAAATGAGTTGTCTAATGAAGAATCTTTAGATTAAAAAAAAAAAAAAAAAGGAACATTTAAGAAGTAGACTCAGTGGAGGATGACTGAGAAAGATTAGTAGAAAGAACATACCGGAGGAGATCCCATGGTAGCTGGCAAAATTTCCTATCTGGAGAACTTGATCATGGTCCAAAATGTCACCAACACAAAGATTCAAGGAGTAGTAAGGACATGGTGTCCTTGTTTTTTCTTAACCATTTGTTTACTCTATAGCCTTGTTTTATACAATGTGCCTGGGTTGTACAAAAGAGCACACTGGACTAGTGCTTTTCCACATATGGGAATTCCTATTATCCTTGAGTATTTTTCTTGCCAAGTGCACAGTTAACCTTTTGCGGCACAGGCTATAAATACGAATCGTTGAGTCACCCGCTCATGGCGCATCTGCCTGCCGTTTGATTGCATCTTCCTTAGATGGCTTCTTTTTTCATTAGAGTACAGTAGGGTTTTTTCTAAGATAAATGGATAGAGAGTAATCAGAAAAGATTTACAAACTATATGCAATTAAAAACCCTAATGATAAAACTATTTAACTGTGACAAAATAAGATAAAACATAATCAAAATTTTAGGCAAACAAGTATTACACATTTTTAGTGAACATCCATAACCTAAACAAAATTTTGCTATATTATCTTTACAGTAAATCAGTTCTTAATAGCCTTAATTTGGGTTTGATTATCTATTTTTACACTCCCACTTATATATGGAGCTTTGAGAGATTTTTATAGAAATAAGATTGTATTGCCTCTAGGCACAGCTGCTCTGCCACTCTTCAAGATTTGAAGTCAGAATTAAATATGGAGCCAGCTAAATATCTTTGAATTAGCATCTTCTTTGCAAACTAATTCTAAGGGAGACATAAGTCTTGTGTCTATGCATCAAAAGCTTGCATCTGCAGCAACCCCTAGCCCCAATCCGTACAGTCTTGGGTCCCCTTATTTCTCTTGCTTCTTCTTCCCTAAGTGGCCTGGGGTAGCTTTAGGAAATTGCAAAGGTCTTCCAGGGTGTCTACTAAGTGCCGACTACTGTTAATCCTGAGATTGCAGAGAAAAAACAAATTCTACTATTTTGGGCCATATTAAAGCAAGCTCTATTAAGTATTAACTACTAAGAGGTAGCCTTTGGTGAGGACTGTTCCCTGAAATTTCCTGGAGCTACATGTTTTAGGAGTTTATTAGGACAAATCTACCATACTAGAAAGTCCACATACTTTCCCATGAGACTATTATTTTCCAAGAAGTACAACTCCCTGAATTCCAGGAAGTTACCTGACTGGGCAGGTGGGTTCACAGGTTAATTTGGAGCATAACAGACCTCAAGGGTTGCTTTCATTCATACTCATACTCATACTCATACTCATACTCATATTCCTCTCCTCTCCTCTCCTCTCCTCTCCTCTCCTCTCCTCTCCTCTCCTCTCCTCTCCTCTCCCTAGTATTATTTCCCTCCCTCCTCCCCTCCCATCTTCACCCCTCTAAGATTTACTGTTGCTCCTCCTTTCCCTTCAGAAAAGAGCAGGCCTCCCAGGGATTTCAACCAAACATGACATAACAAGCTAAAAGCAAGGAGCATAACAGAGAAGCAGTCCTTGTCAAGAGATTTTTTTTTTATCCCAGTGGTAAATGCTGACAACAGCCATTTCTATTTCTTTGAAATGTATTCTATTTTCTATAGAAAGCACATAAGGAACAATGTAGTAAAATAGTTTGATTTCTCTTAATGTGTTCTGTTAGTGGCTTACTGGCTTAAGAAGACTTTTTGTTCTCTTGCTGACGAACTTGTGCCTGCCTAATAACCTAAGAAGGAAGCTATTAAAATACTAATTGTTTTTGACACCTTTATGCGTGGGCTTTCAGGCAGAATTAAATGTTACTTGTAACTGTCAAAAATTAGATATTTTGAGGGGATTTTTTTTCTCCTTTGTCCAGGAACATGAACCAATTGGGGTGCTTTTCATATTTTATTCAAATATCAGTCTCTTGTATTTACTATGTAGTCAAGCAAAAGAAAAGAATCACACCAGCAGGGTTCCTGCTGAGGTAAGGATGCCCTGTGGATAGAGAGCAAAGGCTTTTCTTTTCTAATTTTATAGTCAGGGCAGGACAACCTTTTGTCAGAGTCATTATCAGGCAGACTCTTAAGCATGAGCAGCCTAGAAAACTCTCAAGTAGTGAAGATTTCAAATTGTTTTCAAAGACCATTTATGCAGGAAGCAGCAAATGTGTCTCCAGTAATGAGCATCCACAAATGTATGCTAAAGCCTGGACTAAAGTGAGTGAAAAGAAAATGAGCTACTATTGTATAAGGAAAATAATGTCCTTGGACTTCCCTGAAATTGTTGTCATGATTAACATGTCTCTTCTGTTTGTGTTCCATAGTGGGCTGTGATTATGATAATCTTTAAAAAAATAAAAAAAAATGGCCCATTCTGAATCTCTCGTTTCTCTTGTGATAGAGGTTCAAAATGTGGCTTCTACAAAGTCTATGTGCAGATGTTAGAAACTCTGAGCCCTGCTTTCACTTAATTGTTAAGTTTGAACGTTTTTTCCTCTGTACAAAAAGGTTAATTTTTTTTTTTTTTTACCAAATTTGTCACAAAATAACAATCTAATTTTGTTTGATTACTATTGAATTACTTTTCCTGAGAAGACATAGAGAAATGTCTTCCTGATAGACAGATAGAACCCTGACCAAGGAAACTTCCATCCACACCCAGCTTGGTGAATGAGTGAGTTTATTGGGTTTCTTATGGGAGATCACCCACAGGCAGCTTCTACCACACCTACTTAACTATCCACGTCCTGTCTACTCTAATATCCCTCAAGAACACATGCATGTGAGGTTGGGTGTTTTATAGATGGAAGGGTGTTCTCAGTGATGCACTAATGACCCCACAGCCAAGGGAATATAAATAGACCCATCTTATAAGGTTTTCATAGGAGTGATTACAGATGACTTCAAAACAATGGCCACATCCAACCCACAAGAAACACCTACATATCAAATTACTGGTGTGATAATTTGATGTATAGGAAGTTGTTTCTGATATAATGATTTGCTATTTTAGAACTAAATTTTCCTTCATGTAAAAAATGTAAAAATTTGTCAAGTATCTGGCAGAGCTACAGTTGTCAGTTATATAGGATAAACACTTAAGCTGGCTGCATTAGAGGGTGACTGTAGAGCAGGCAGCTGGCTGAGGTTAGTGGTGACTATATTGGTATTAGGATCACTTTATTCCATCCCACCACCCACCACCCCCACGGGCAGGACGGTGTGCAGGGCTTAATGTAACAGGTAAGGAGGAGCTAAGAAAAAGTAATTTCCCCAGAAGCTATCAGTTCTGTCCATAGATGCCAAGAGAATGAGCAGTCAGCAAAGCCAGAAAGGTCAGAGCAGCACGATGGGATGAACACTAGGCAGACTGCATGCATGGAAAGGCATAGGCGGGTCTGCTTAGGACAGGGGACTAGGAGCAGGCAGCCAAGGTGAGTGGGAGAGGGGTATAGTCACACCGTGTTGGACTTTATATGAGTGAAGACGGGGTAGGGTAAAGGCTGGTAGCTCGGATTCGAGGGTATGCATGTCATGAGAGTTATGTTTTCCCTTCATGCAGCAGAGAGCACTGCCTTCTTTATGCTGCCTTTGTAGTGGGGAGGAAACATGCTATGAAGGTAAGAGGCTGAGATTCAGTAGTGAGAGGGAAACGTCGGCGTGAAGTGGCCTGACCCCGCCACGAGGGCTGATAGGACTTGGACAGTACAAAGGAAGGGTGCTGCACTAGACTGGGAACGAGCTGTTTGTAGACGAGAGTTCAAAGTTCTCACATATCATATTGATTGCCTCTGAAAACTTAGATATAAAATCTCTTCCAGGAAGTGCAGGAGGAAAGGGCACTGGAAGATGCTGGTACCCTCTAGGGAACGTGAGAGGAAATCAATCAGAAAGACAGAAAATAGTTTTTGCACTGATGGTCTGGTGGGAAAAGAAGACTGCTGGTGTAGCAAGACTCCTGTGTGAAGGCTGAGGAGAAAAGTAGCCAAGGGCCTCCAGGTTCTGACAAATTTCACCCATGATACCAAGCTCTGGTAGGCAGTACGTAGGTAGAGACAGTTTAGCATCCCAGCCCAGAGAGTCATTACAGCATTACAGCTTTAGAGAGCATCTGCTATTTCATCCATGGTCATTTAGGGATCATCACACATGAGTGTGGGCTTTGACAATGCTCCAACTGTGCCAAATCTGTGGGTGGCATTCAAGCCGGGCTAGTAGGGACCGGATGGAAGCTGTGTTTCCTCCGGGCATCGCCAGGTGTGCACCAACTCCATGTCTGAGCTCTTCTCCAAGAAAATGGCACTGAGTGCTAAAATGTTTCTGGGACACCTTTGGTGTTCCTTTGATTTTTTTTTTTTTCCCTCATGTCAGCCATAGAAACAGAAAACAGTTTTCAAGATTGCTGTCAGTTTAAAAAGTGAACACTGTTGAATGATGACTGATACATGGTAGGTACTTTTAAAATGGAAGTAAGGTTGAAGGTCGTTTATGGGAATCTTGGGAGGTCTGGGGGACCAGGCTGACTGAGCAGCAGCTGGGACTCACTCTTGAGGGATAGGCAAATAGTAGGTGATTTGAAATCTCAGTGAATGCAGTAGGTTATCTCAGTCAGTTACTGTAGCAAATCTTTTTTTTTTTTTTTTTTTTTTTTTTTTTTTTTTTTTTTTTTTTTTTTTTTTTTTTTTTTTTTTTTTTTTTTTTGGTTTTTTGAGACAGGGCTTCTCTGTATAGCCCCGGGTGTCCTGGAACTCACTCTGTAGACCAGGCTGGCCTCGAACTCAGAGATCCGCCTGCCTCTGCCTCCCGAGTGCTGGGATTAAAGGCGTGCACCACCACTGCCCGGCTACTGTAGCAAATCTTGAAATAATACGTTTGTAAAGGAAAGGTTTATTTCCGCTCACAGCCCATGGTCTGTTGGTTAGCTTGTGTTGGCTTTGCTGAGACTCATGGGGAAGGCATGGCAGAGCAAACAGATCACATTGTATTCAGAACACACGAAAGAGAAAAGAGGATGGCCTCCCAAGCACCTTTCCAAACGTGTCCCTGGTGACTTAAAATATACCACTAGGCCTCACCTCCCAAAACATCTCCCTCTTCCAGCAGTGCCACACTAGGGACTGGGCCCTTCCACATGGAGTTCAAAGGGTGCTCCAGGTCCAAATGACGGAGTGATCCTTGCATATGATTTAACCTTTAAGTTTACTTTTCCCAAGCTCTCCTGAAATTTAAAATGCTATGTGTGCTGTAAGCTGTCTAGAAAGTAAAAAGGTTGAGCATATAGTGGAGTGCCATGGCTGAATATAATGGTTTCTCTTCATCACACTTCATCTTTCTCCCAGCACATTGATCAGCAGAAGACAATGTGAATTCTTAAAACTAATTCTCTTTACTATAAGTACTTCCTGTTCAAATCCTGAGTACCATATTAAAAGGCTAGGCAGTGGCTTGACCCTGTATCCCTAATACTGGGAGCAAGGGTGAAGGAAGAGTTTAGAAACAAATGGATTCCTCAATCAGTTAACCAGGCAGCCTAGCAAAATCAGTGAGCATCAAAGTTCAGTAAAATACTCTGTCTCAAAAATAAAGACACTAGCACTTAGAGAAAGACACCTGAAACGAACCTCCCGCTTCCTCCTGCATGCATACTTGTGCATGATCCATACATATCAACACACAACACATACACAGAGGCTATAAAACTTGATTTTTTTTAATAGAGTAATAAATTCAACTTTCTCCTGTGGGAATCACAATAATGAAAAAAATGAAAAACAAATAAATACAAGTATATAATGTTGTCTTTAACTTGAAACAATAGTATATATAACAATGGAAAGACCTAGTAACATAGCAAAGAATGGCATATGTCCCCAAGGAGATTAAAGTGTAAAGATGACTTGTTCCAGCTTTCTCCTCTAGCTTCACTATGGAGAGACGCAGGTTGTGAGGAATCTTGCTTCCTTTTTCTGTGTGAGCAAAAGATTTATCCCTTTGGATAGATAGCTAGGAGGCTGGGATGTAGCTGTCGGATGTAGCCTGCCTGCCAAGCAGGAATCCTTTGGGTTCCGTCCCTAACACCATGAAAAATGGAGCATATTTGTACCCCATATTGGGGGTCAGGGATCAGAAATCTAAGGCCATCTTCAGCTACATGAGACCTTGTCTCAAGGGGAAGGGGTAGGGTGTCTGCCCCCTTCTTCCTAATGGACACGTGTGTAGTTCTCTTTGTTTTCTCTTTCCCAGCAATCTATAAGAACCTAGAGCCCTCCTTTCAGCTTTAGCCCTCAGATTACTATTTGTGTGTGATCTAAAAGCTAAATGGCTCTTCAGAGTGCATTCCAGAGGAGCGATCAGGATGAGTGCAGTATTGGTAGTGTCTCTTGCTAGAGACAAATACACACGCACACACACACACACACACACACACACACACACATACACACACATATCTATATCTAGATCTAGATAGATATTTACACACATGCATATATATGCTTGTGCATATAAAATAGTCTTGCTCCAACCTTGTGTGTATTCTGTAGATAACATTGGTCATTGAATCTGCAGCACACCTCTGAGTTCTTTTTCTCTTGTCACTCTTAATATGAGAGAAAATAATGGCAGAAATGAGCCCAGGGAAAACTCAAGTACCACTTTGCTGCTTTTGCCTTTTAGAGTAAAAGTAGCCTTCCAGGGGTGCCTAAGAACTAGATGACAATCTCTGGCCACCGAATCCTAGTAAGCAAAAGAAAGCAATGAAATTAGCATTTGAAACATTGGTTGTTACTTAGACCATCAATGACTCTTTTGTAGAGCAAAGTGACTTTTCATATATCAAATTGATCTCATGAAAGCCAGGGATATAGCTGGTATTAGCTAGGCTGTGGTTTAGTGGGAATGGCAGCATGACTGCTTGTTACATACTGGAGATAAGGGATAAATAGTAAATATTGTCTCCCTTTTAAAAGTCTATAAATTGAAGCAAGCATTGACATGCATTAAGGAGATCTACAATGTCTCATCGACCCCCTCAGAAATCGGAAATTACAACTGTTAGCCATGATGTACTTGTATGGAGTGACAGCATTTAGCTTAAACAGTTTTACCATTTATTAGCAATAATATTAGAATAAATGATAATGATCATTAAGTGCTATGTACATGATCATTTAAGTAATTATGCCTCTAATCTTCTCCTATTAGTCAAACCTCTTTGGGCTAATTAGTCAAAGGAACTGCTTTTATCCCAGTTTCTAGAGGAATAGGAAAAGGGAGAAACACTGAAAATGCTAAGGAAATCAAGAAGGCACCCCTTCCCCCATTTGCTCCCCATCTAGTCTGAACCAACAATCTCAAGGTTAAAGATTCTGGCAACGTTTCATCTTGAGATATGATGATTGGGCCTCTTAAGTTATATGTATATACTTTCTTCATAAAAGCATTTATGCAGCAGAAAAACTATGATGCGATATGCAAATATAAGCAAAATCCTCATTTACTAACATATCCACACTTAAGCAAGAGCTAGTAAACACTATTTAGAGTTAGCATTAAAAATGCTAATATCATCTCATTATGTTTAGTCTTGACAAGCCAGTCACTTGGAACCTACATAACCTCAAGGATACAACTACATGAAAATAATTATTTTAGTTACTATTACATTATTATTATTATTATTATTATTATTATTATTATTATTAAAATTTATAATACTGTACCTATTAACAGTCTCTTTACCATAATTTAGCATGGTGCTGCTTAATGAGTTCTTAAACTGGTGTTTGGTAAGCCATGGAGGTAGTTTTACCTACTTAAACTGTCATTTCATGCCTTTCAGCTTATCCTTTCCAGGTCCCAAACGACAAAGAATGATCACAAAAAAGCATTTAAAATTGATTGTGCTTTGTCATTTGGCATCTTCACAGGTGTAGCTGCCTTTTTTCTTTTCTTTCTTAATAAGCCTACAGAAATAACTGAAGGCCAACACGTTAGGGAAGATCTGGTCTAGTTGTACGGAGCACAGGCAAGCTTGGCATATCTGCAGCCACACTGGTCTTTGGCGGTCACCTCCTCTCTGGCCAGTGTCAAGGCTGTCATCACCCTGTAAGCTCGGGGGTTCTTTGTTTGCTGCTCACTTACAGGAAACTGGGCAGGACTACCACTCTCCATTCTATTAACCTACTTTCTCTTCCTCCAGTGATCTCAGTTCTCTTCCCCTGTCTAAATAGAAAAGACACAGTCGGCTTGGGTTGAGTAGTGGAGTGGAGTCGGGGAGTCCTTGGACCTTCTTGGAGAAACGTGGACTAGTTCCTAGAAGTGCGTTCTGCCTTCTCTACAGCGGTTTGTTTTAATTATCAGAAAGGGCTTTGAGGATGACTTTTTAGCCTGCTGTATTTTGGTCACTTCCCATAGTCTGCTGCCAGCCTTTGCCTCCACTTATCTGCTGGAAAAGTTTAGTTTTGGCAAGCTTGATGGTGTATGTCTTTAATCTCCCCACTCGGAAGACAGAAGTAGGGGCATCTCTGTGAGCAGGAGGCAGGCCTGAACTCCATGGCTAGTTCCTGGCCAGCCAGGGCTACATAGGAAAACCTTGTCTCAGAAACAAAGGCTGGCATAGTTTGGCCTCAGCCATAGTACTATATGGTGCAGACACAGGCTCTCCTGGCAGGCAGACCTCCAATCCTACCTATGATCTCATCTAGCCTGCAGCAAGCTCTTCTTAAGCGCTGTTATCATCATTCGAGAAATGCTAAATCTTATTTCTCAAATGAGTGATGGGAGACAAATATACAAATTCTTACATAGTAAAACTCCCCCAGTTTTACTAGATTGCTTGGCAGTATGTATTTTATTGCTTTGCAGATGTTTGAGTTTGCTTTAAATTCTCCATATTGTCTTAAGTTTCTTCTCTCATGGTGTGCATATATTTTAAATGAAGAAAACATACATATGGAAGTGGGCATAATTCCTAAAGTATGAGATATGATTATGGTTTGTAAAATGGACTTAACCATGGAACCAGCATGCAGATCGAAAACTAAAATAGAAGTACAGTAGCGCCTTCCAGATCCTCTCAGCCAGTGTTGCACATTCCAAATATACCTGACTGTGCTGGCATAATCTACTTTTAGCCTGTGCTTTTTATAAATAAAACAATCCACAGCAAACACATCCATGCTGTCATAAAAAAGTTGCAGTTCATTCATTCTTTTGTGTGGTATCGTACTGTATAGATATACTTATATCTTTCTCATATTAGTAGCTATGTTTCACGCTTGGGGCTCTAACAAATGCTGCTCCTAAGAACCCTGGTATTAGATGTGTCCTTTGGTGATGTCACATAGAAACATAGAAGTGTAATTACTATTCCATTGGGTCTGTGTACAGAAGCAAGCATTTGTAAATACTACCTACCAGTTTCCAATGTTGTTCCATGAGTAGTGTCTGAGGATCTAAACATTCCAGGCAGGATATATCATTGTAGTTCTGATTGAGGTTCACCTTACAAGTGACTTGTACATCATTTCATGATTAGACTAGCTTTAGTACAGATAGTATCCCATTTTTCTGGGAAAGTACTCTGCCACTAAGCTAATTATAGCTCTGTATATACTATTGAGAATTTTATTAACCTACTCTTGCCAAAATGTTGTTAAAAGGAAGTCTCTGTCACTTTATGTTAATATGATACTCCACGTAGCAATGCAACAGTGAGGGATTTTAGAATGGCCAGTTTACAGTAAAGCACGTTAAGAAGCAAGTATGTTATAAAATCCTCACCTGCTTCTCCTGTTATTAAAGTCCACTCTGTTCATTTGGTTCTTATCTTTCCTTTCTTGTACTATAATAGCAATCATATCATAGCTATCCTCAGTTTCTCTGGCTACACATTGACTCTAGAAGAAATCCTTGAAAAACTAACTGTGCTGTGGGAAGATGTCAGAAAGCCATTTTTTAAGTGAATTTATATGAATGCCTAGATGGAAAAAGGAATAAACAAATTACTATTTAACTATGAAATAGTTTGAAAATTGAGCCTTCTAACTCTAAATCTGATATACATTCATTACACTGAATAGTTGCTGTTAATCAAGAAATATTGCTTGAATATCATGCAATATTCTTAGAATCTGCTTGTAACTCATAAACATGAATCAGATAAACTCTCAAGATAACTGACTTAAAATAATGTGGGTTTAATTTTATGGTAAGTTTGAGGTACTTTTTTCCAGCTTAAGTTCTTTTGGGTACATGGTCCATTAACAAAACCATATGTACTGGTAAGGCATACTTGTATTATATCATTAGGTAAATCTGGAACAGAGATCAGAGTATTCTCCAGCTGATTATAATATGGGGGAGAGGGTGGGGTGTTGGATGGTTGGTTTGTTTGGCTTGGTTGGTTGGTTGGTTGGTTGGTTGTATTTTGTCACACAAAATTTTATATTATCAATTTGCAAAATTGTACTAGTCACAATAGTTTAAATTAAGAAAGAATGGCCTTGAAGTAGCAGCTAAAGCATCCTTTAAAATGTTGATGACCCGGAAGTGCAGCTAAGGGTGCAGCTTGCTGAGAATGCATCTTTGATGACCTCACCTAATGTTGTTCTTGCTCACCACACAGTAGTGGACTACAGAAACACTATCTTTAACATTTAGAAGGTATTTTTGAACATTTTTTAGACTCAGTTGCCATATTTGATTAACATTTATAATCAAGACCTAATAAGCATGTCCAACCTGAGGCCATCCTCAGGAAGCAGAACTTGCTGCCCAACATAAAGTCATAAACTTAAAACATTGTGATAGTCTTTAGTTTTTGTAAATTTGCATGGTTTTTAAGCATCACCTTTGTAGGTCGCGTCTCAATACCAAAGGTTGACATGCCCTGAAACATCCCACTCAGTTCTTCGGCATTTTAGATTTAAGCTACTTATGTTGCCATTTGTGATCACACATTTACAGTAAAAGTAAAGCATATATTCACTTTGTTTAGAAACCAATGTATTTGAGCCTCCTCGCCATGCAAGCATTTCTTTAAGAGTAGAATATTTTAAAACCATAAGGATGTACAATGGAGAAAATTATAGTTTACTGTTAACTCCTTTATAAATATTGCTTGCATTTAAAATTCGGGCAGGTGTGCTTATTTAAGTTATCTGTGAGTATTTTCCAGAGAACCTGAAGTTAACAATATTTAACTGTTACATAGTATATTAAGTACGGCCAAGTGTTCTCTAGCTCGCTTTCTTCTGCCTTGACTTCTACATGCCTTTAAAATGCTTACCATAGTAAGCTATGAGATGGGCAAAAATTCGTTTTATACAAACTGTCTACCTCAGTAGGTTGGATTGGGCTACACTGTAATCCTTCCAGCAGCCTAAGGCAGTGTATGTGCACATTAAATCTTCAACCATTCGGGTTAACTTTGAGAATTTATAACAATCTGAGAAAATGTTCTCAACTAGCTAAGAAACAAAATATTTCTCAATCTGATAAACTATAAAGTAAAAAAGGTACCAGAAATGAAGAAGGGAGCAGAAATTCTGCTATTTCTCATCAAACTGTGTAACCAATTTCAAAACCAACAAAAAGATCAGAACTTTATGTCTGAATTTTAAAATGTTAATACCCTTCCATTTTATTACTCCACTAAAGTAGATTGATGCTATTGTTACTATTTGTGATGCTTTTCAACATTATCAGCCAGAAAGTTTAAGTCATATATTTTGACCAATAATAATAATAATAATAATAATAATAAAATTATGTGCTTGGGATTCTGTCAGTTTGGGCTGCCCTGGAGTGATGGGGTGGAAGCGTGCGATGGACACAGGACGAGGTGCCAAACCTCCGCAGTACATGGAAATGCAGGTGGACTGGCACTGCCTTTCCAGAAGGCTTGGGTAATTAAGCAGCAGCATCGTGGATCAGTGTAGCTACTCAGTCAACTTCATGCCACCTAGCGAGTCAAACGGGAAGAAATCAAGCTAACAAACTAAGACTTCCAGACGATTTTAACAGCAATTGTAGTATTTTCTTTACTGAAATTAACATATGAATCTATTTAATAAATAGCACTGAAGGCTTTCGTATATTGATTTTTAAAAATTGCCTGAGTACCCCACTGATTTCTAGGAAGGCTTCAAAATTACCACAGAATATAAGCACTGCATAAATGCACAATGCTGTGTGCTTAGCTGAGAGCCTCAGTTCTCGAAGTTTAGCGTATAGCAGAATTACATAGGGGTAGAGATACAGACATCACAGATATCTATAGGTTCAGTACGTTTGCCCAGAGAGTGATAGTTTGCCATCTTAAATAATTTCAAGTGTTACCTGTATAGGAAACATGCTTTGAAAACTGCCAAACTAGGTCATTGGGGTTTTTTGCTTTGAGTATTTTAAATCATTATTGAGAATTTGCTAAATAGGTTTTCTTGGTGAACCATCTATCATATACAATAACAGCTCTATTTTGTGTATGTGTGATTCTTCATATGGATAAAAACTATATGACTTGGGGGTTGGAGTACAGCTCAGTGGGTAAGGTCTTTGACTCGCATCAGTGAGAACATACATTATATCCCCACAGTGACAAGAAAGTCTTGCGTACACACAAACTCCTATAATCTCAGCATTGAGCAGGCAGAAACAGGCTCACTGGGCTGGGGCGCACTGGCCTAATCATCCAGCCCAGTGGTTCTCAGGCTGTGGGTCTCGACTCCTTTGAAGGTCGAGCACAGGGGTCACCAAGACATTCAGAAAACATAGTTATATTATAATTCATAACAGTAGCAAAACCACAGTTAAGTAGCAATGAAAATAATGTTATGGTTGGGGGACACCAATATGAGGTAACTGTATTAAAGGGTCATAGCATTAGGAAGGTTAAGAACCAGTTACTGAACTCAAAATAAAGTGGAAAATGCTTAAATACACCTGATGTCAACTTCTGGCCTCCAGCCATATGCCAACACAGGTGTATGTTCACATACATACACCTAGGCATGCATAGCCTACACACACTAAGGATTTGACTGTATTTCCATACTGCATAGCCTGTGATCCCTGTCTGTGTTAGAGGGAGGGAGGAAAGGGGGGAGGTTCTTATAATTTTGTTTACATTTATTTGTATGCAGGAGTTGGGGGAGTAAGTTCAGCGAACAAAGTCAGCAGACACCTTCCTCATAAAGCCATGTCATGGGTTCCAACCTATATAGTTTTTATAAGAACACCTTGTGTCCACATATTCTGGTTTAACTGGTATATGTTAGAGTCTGGACACTATGACTTTGAATTCTTATGATTTTTTTTAATGTACTGGTAGGTTTATCACTGATAGGATAAGGAAACAAAACAATGCCCATTGTCAGGAGGTAGTCAACTTACCTCATCGGTGGCTACTTTGTTCCCCCTGCAGTACTGCCCAGGCCTCCCCCTCATCGGTGGCTACTTTGTCCCCCTGCAGTACTGCCCAGGCCTCCCCTCATCGGTGGCTACTTTGTTCCCCCTGCAGTACTGCCCAGGTCTCCCCTCCGGGTGCTGCTTGCTTGCTCCGTTTCACTGTTTTGTTCCTTTCGTAATTGAACTTCATCCCAATTTGGATGAACCAATTCTCTAATCTATCAAGGTCACTTTAAATTCGATCTCTCTTCTTAAGCATTTAACCCTTGCCCAACTAAGTATCATCTGCCAGTTTAATGAGCAGAGTCTCACTTTCCTAATTGAGACTGTGCTCATTAATTTTTAATATTTTATAATTTTATTGAAAATTCTTTCTACCATGTGAATGATGCTATCTTGCCTGTGCCCTCTCGGTGAACATCTTGTTCATTATCAATGAACATTTAGTACTTCGAAGCTGTGCCATTTTAAAACAAATTCTGTGACTTCTGAATAATTGAAAATGGGTGTTGAATCGTGACTCCAAGTTATATTAACTCTAACGAGAATGTATAGCATACACAACACACTGTTATGCGTTTAAAGACAATACCTTGGAATCACAGTTCACTGGGATATAATGCTCTTAACCATAGCTGTGTTCAATAAAGCCCAGCCTACCACTTTCCTACTTGTACATCCTCTAGCAGTGGCTTGATTCTCACACGCTCTGTTCTGTCTGTCCAGCTTTAATATGTTACAAAGGTTAAAATCAGGTAATGTCCTCCACCTTCTCAATAGAATATAACACTTACTAAGAGTTCATATGAGTAGTAATTGAAGAATTGAGTCTTGTTTTAATATACTGATAATACTACCAGTGACATGGAATATTTGTCCTAATACCTGTCTGCCATAGCTAATTCACAACTTTTGTATAAGTTAGAGTTTGTTTTTCTAAATGCAAAGTGGTATTGAATTTTCATTCTCCCTTGTTTTATTTATTATGAAAATGGGGCTTTACAAATAATCATAGCTATTAAGTGGCAGGGACAGTTCAGACATTGAATTTGTGTCTATAGTTGAAATTTGATGAGTGGTACAATAGGCATGACTCGCCCCAACATCACAGCAGAGAGCAGAGCCGGTTTCCGAGATTTTCAAGAACACCTGACCACTGCCCACATCCAGCACTGCTTGGTGCTGCGTTTACCTTGTTCAAGCCAAGGCTAAGAAAGGCAAAGTAACTCATTTAAAATCATAAAAGTGTCAAACGGCAGAGCCAGGAATTGAACTCAAATCTGTGATAGTAAGTTTTATACTCTAAATCATTTCAATAAACCACTGACCTCTGAGTATGATCTCAGGATTCCTTTTTCTGGGGAGATACACCCAAAGACTCTCCAAAGGCAAGAGAAGAGTGAGAAGATGGCTCCCGTGCTCCCTTCCTCACTTTGTAAGAGAAATAGGAGCAGTCACTCAGGAGGTTACACTTGAGCTTAGCATGTACTCGAAGCAGTTTAGTAGCTAAAAGCTGTGAAGATATCTGAAGAGAAAGGCTGGCAGTTTTCTTATAGAGGCCTTTAGAAGTAGAACTAGATAGAAAGAGGTCAGTTAGAAGAAATGTGTTCAATTTGTGTACTTTATCTTTCTTTCTCCCTTGATTTATTTAAAATAACTAAATGCCAAGAGTGATCTCTTTGAGTCCATAAGAGCTGACAAGTTTTTGGGTAAAATCCATTTTCATAGCACTCTATATTTTTCAGGACACTTTCATAATTCTGCTTCTATTATCCCGAAATGTCCATAAGCACAAGAGAAGTGTGCTTATACCAAACTGGATAGCAGGCCCACTCTCCTGGAGCTGCTTTCCTGCCGCTGCTTTACTGTGTTTATTTCATTACAATTGACAAGGTTCATTATGGACAAAATAAAAGTGTAGGTATTTGGAAGGCCTGAGCCTCGGGCAGTGTGGTAGGAAGGGATTTGCAGTGCCTTGCTCACCGTTTACTCTCTCCCTGTCTCAGTCTCAGCACTACTGCTGCTCAAAGGGACAAAAACATTCCTATATACTATAACTTCAGATCCCAAATAACATTATAATGAAAACTAGTGAGTTTTTGCTGTTGCATTAGCGTAGCATTTTTGCAATTATAAGAAACTTTGTTTTCCATTTTGTACCAAATAGTGCAATTTATAGGAGAAAAAATCTTTGATTTTGTATATTAGAACTGTGTACATAACATCCAGTGCTTTAGAAGAATGGAAATTATACATTCTGGACTTACTAGAAAAATCAAGTGTTTGCACTTCGCCTGTAGGTTGTACTGAGAGTAATATAGAGCATATTAATGAGTTTTTTGATATCTTTTAAGATTGGATTTAAGCCTAAAGTTATTTTTACTTTTGTCTTCAACACACATGTAGCTGAAGAAATAGTAACACAGTAGGATCTGAACTATCTAGATAGCACTTTAAGCGCAGACTCGTTTGTGCCAGACAGTCAAGTATCTGTGGCTTCCATTTGCAGCTGCTTACCACTAGTGAGATGATCGCTTTTTAAAATATTCTTGAATTCATGAGAGCAAGTGCTGAACGAATGCTTAATAAATGCAGACTTCTGCCTGCTAGTCTGTTTTCAGGCATCCTGGACCCCATCAAAACCAATGTGCTCAGTGGATTCAGTTTTTCCCTTTTCAACCCTTAATCACCTGCATCTCTAGATAAACACCCACGGCATTTGAAGGATCAAATTAGCATCAGTATGCTTCTAGGATACCTTGCTTTTTCCCATTATAAAGTTTGTACTTAAGTTGTGAAAAGAGACTGAAGCGTTAGAATTACAATATGACTTAATGTGTGTTCAAAGAAGCCAAACCTTACAGAGCTGACTTGGCTTTGAATCCCAGCTTTGCTGTTTGGTAATCACAGATCCTGACTCTGTCTGCACGTCGGTTTCCGCAGAGGAGGAAACCAACCATCAGTGGGCATCAGTTCTACCTGGCTTTTATAGGATTTGTGAGAACTAAACCAAGCCACACTGACGCGCTTTGCACTCAGTCTATGTGATCTGTTTCTGACGATACTATTGAGTCTGCTGCTGACAGGGACACTGAGAAAAAGATGGTCTTCTGGAAATACCTGAGTTTTACAGATTTCAGAAAGGTAGCTGGTATGTGCCAAAACTATGCCAAGTAGCCTTGTTGTGCTTAAGAATGCTTCTGATATCTGTGAGAAGCACAGACCCATACAGCTAGATAGCTGGGCTGCAGAGTCATGGAACAATGGCCAGGGTAAGTCATTTTGAAGCCATTTGCATGACTTTTTCCATCTTACTTATACTATTAGCACTAGATGGGTTTCAAGGACTTCTCACTTTGCTGCTTTGAAAGTTTCCTTCAAAAAGAGTGTGATAGCTTTTCTCCTGTTTGATGTTAAGTGATTTAGAAGATCCCAGTCTTGCCACTCTCACTGTAGGTTGCTTGGATACACTGTTCCTTCCTACTGCAACTACAGGCTTCTGGAACCTGGCTGAATATCCAGATGTGAGGAAATACATATTAATTAGTCATAGGTTACATACATTTATATCGTGGAACTGGCAGAAGGAAAGGGGCATTTATAAGCAGCCGTGAGACAACAAACACAGACTGGACTGCCTTGGGTGATGTTTAAAATAGAAGACAATATGAACAGGATCTAACAATCATTCTTTAATTGTTTTTGAAATTTCAAAATGATAAATCAATGACATTTTGTAACAGCCAGTGAGCTCTGCAAATTCAGAAGTCAGTTATATCTCTGTGCCATGAAGAAAGAGCCTGATCTATGGCTATTTTGTTCTGTACATGGTACAATGCAGTACACTGTTCTAAGCCAAAGCCCTGTGTTGTCTGGGTAACTCCTGTTGCCATAGCAATGAAATTCTTTTGCGGGAGCAGGGCGAATGCTAATTGTAGCCATTTGTCGTTCCTTCTGTCGATCCCTTAACTAGCACAGTTGTAGAGCAGCCAGAGACACTGGGTGAACAGCACGGAGTGCCCCCAAAAGCATTGCTGCTGAAGGCAACCGGCTGTTTTGCTTAAAAAATCATTTGAGCAGCCTACAGTGCTGACAGTGGCACTGTGTGGGCAGAGGCACAGCTTGACTCAGACCCTGACAACTGTTGAGCTGGGACTTAGAGGAAGAGAAGACTGGTTAAGACCTGTTGCGAAGGTACTGATGACATGAAGATTAATTTGACACCAGCCCCTCAGAGGTAGGTGCTGGGCAAGTCATAACAACTGTTTATCCAGGCCTCCATTCAATATCAGAATGCCCAGAGGTATGCTTATTTCCATCTGAAACTGTATTACTGTGTCCTAGGGTAAAAATACTCATTTGGTCACAACCAACCAATTGCAATTCACTTAGGTATTAGATTCAGCTTGTATTGTATCTCTTCATAAGCCCTTATTTTTAGAGACATTATTTAACTGCCAGAAATGAGCTGAAACTGAAAATCAGCAGAAATGTGAGCTCACTCCTTTTGAAAAATAAAAGATATAGTGATGTCTACCAATTGCTTGGTCTTTCAAGCTAGCTCAATTTGAGAAAATGTGCTTAAACCTGGCAAGTAGTAATTTATCAGGAAACCTAATTGCTACAGGCACTTGAGGAAGAAAAATCATCATAATTTTAAGGAAAAATGTGAGTTATGATTATGCTATTATATCTTCCCTTTAAAGTTGTATTGACCCATAAAAATGGTTAGTCCATGAGATTTTTAAAATTTACTCCACCGAAACTGTGTAAACACAGTAATAAATTTTGAGGTAGTTTTCAAGGCAAAATGTAGCCTATCTACTTTCTAATTGAACAGCCTGGTGGTACATCCTGCTTAGAATCCTATTAAAATTCAGTAGAACTAATATTGTGGATCTGTTACATCAAGCTGATTCTTACTATCAGCTTAATGTTTGTTTATTTTGGGATGAAATTGGTATGCCAATTACCCAATAATAGCTAAAGATAAGATAGAGCAAAGGGAGGAAAGCACTAATGTGATGGGCTTTTCCTGGAAAGAATCCCATGGATAATATCTTAGTCGAGAAGTCCTGCTCTTATGGAAAGATGACTACCAGAGTACCATTTTGGGCCTCCAAAGAAATTAGCTTTTGGTGATGGTTTTCATAATAAATCATTTGTGTGCTTCTAATATGAAGCCAGTTAGTTCATTCATCCTTGACAGAAGAAACCATTCCATAAATTCTGTTGGAAAACGGTTGAAACAGACTTGTTGCAACTTCTAAGACTTGTGTATTCTCCATTTCTAGGGTTTAAGTGAAACAAAAATATTTTAAAATAATACTTCTTTTTTGTAAAATATATATGCAAATATTTTAGATAATCCTAATTCCCTATATGATAAAGGCTTATTTTATTAAATCATCTACTTTAAAATTAGTCTGCATTTTCCAAACACTGAATCTTCAGCATGATAGATGATAACAACTTCAGAATGTGAGGAAGATTCTTCATGCCTCAGTCAATGGAGAGAGAGGTCGTCAGGTATACCAGCTGCAAGTATTGGCCTGAGCAAATGCTCAGCTCCAGGAACGAATGAAGCCTAGAAGACCCTCGCACCCTAGGCACAGAGAGTGTGTGCGTGCGAGACAAACCTTACCGGTACACCAGATGATTCCTGGCAGCACAGACTCACAGCACAGACTAGCTATGCCAGCCTACCCTTGCTCTTAGAGCCAGAGAGGCAAAACACCTAAAACTTTATCTGATGAAGCATATTTGGTCATAGAGTACCTGACACTTGAATGTCATAAGGGAGACATTCTGTGAGACATAGAACTCCTAGCCACTTTATTCTGGGGATAGCATGATAAGCCCTGAGCCCGGGCCTGCACTGTAGACCTGTGAGCTAATGACCCTGAGCCCGGGCCTGCACTGTAGACCTGTGCGCTAATGACCCTGAGCCCGGGCCTGCACTGTAGACTGTGCGCTAATGACCCTGAGCCCGGGCCTGCACTGTAGACCTGTGCGCTAATGACCCTGAGCCCGGGCCAGCACTGTAGACTGTGCAACAGTTTACACTTAGTTTCTATCTGGTAGAATAGTTAACACAAGGTACCATTCTTAGGGAATGTCTAGTGGAAGACAAGCCCTGGATTTTTCTTTTCAATACATTTGACTGCAGCTTCCCCTTCCTCCACTCTTGCCCAGATCCACTCTCAACCTCATCTCTACCCCCACGGACATTAACCAAACATCGCACAGCAAGATGCGATAAGACCGGTGCAAATCTTCACATCAAGGCTGGGTAAGGCAATCCAGTAGGAAAGGGTCCTGGTAGGCAAAAGAGTTAGAGACACCCCTACTACAATTGTCAGGAGTACCCCCAAAATACTAAGCCAACACCCATTACATGTAAGTAGAGGACCTAGCACAGACCTGATTGCCACTTCACTCTCTGTGAACCCCATGAGCCCTACTTAGTTGATTCCACAGGCTGTGTTCTCCAGTGTCCTTGACCCTTCTGGCACTCACAATTTCTCCTCATGTTCCAAGGGGTTCTCCCAGGCTCCAAGCGGAGGGACCCAGTGAGCACCTTTGACGTGAGCTCTCTCTTCACTTAAAGTTTGGCTGTGGGTCTTTATTCTTACTTCTTGGCCTGGGCAGAAAGAAAACACAGAAGCCTGCATTCCAACATAGCATTTGAGTGTAAAAAAAAAACCTTTGTCTTAAGGAAACGATGTATGTGGCCTAGGAGCCATGCTGGTAAGGTTCTGTGCCTGTCTTTCCTCAGTATTTTCCTCCTTAGGTGAGTCCAGAGCCAACACAAGGTTAGATCACTTTCAAGTACCACTGCACTGGGAAAATGGCAAAATGGATGATCGGGATTTTCAAAGTCTATTTTAGCTGCCATTCGGGCAAATCTATCTCCTTATGCTCTTTTTAAATAAAGAAAATTTGAAGGAATGAAGCCTCATGACGATCCTCTCATCCTGCTCCCAGAAACGCTGGTGGATGATTCTAGCACCTCACTGTGGATGGAGGTTTAAACTTCCACCAGCAAAACTGAGTGTTTATAGAAAGGGAGAGAGTTGCTTCACTGACATCAAAGTCAAGCATCTCTAGAAAGAATGCCGTGTGAGTGTGTGTGTGTGTGTGTGTGTGTGTGTGTGTGTGTGTACATTCACGCACACACATGTATGATTTATCCCCACATGCTGGTAATTGACAGCCTGATGGTGTGTCTTTACTATTCTTCTTTGTGATGTTTCTGTTTTACTGTTTTAATTGGGTTTTTTCAGTCACTTTCTCATTGATTTTCAGGCAAATATGTCAAACTTCATATCTTAAAAAATTATCTGAACTATTTCTGATTGAGCCCAACATTAAGTAAAGTAAATAGTTTCCAAGTACTAATTAAATATCTTTTGGGCATGCCAGTATAGATTTATAACTTTTGTGTGATGGTAGCTCGATTGTTTAGTTTTAAAGCCATAAATTTATTTTTCTCCTTGCCAATTACATGAAAATAAACAACTATTATTAAACTATTAAATTATAACTTATGTAATTGAGAAATACTGTCAGTGGTTCTGAGCCTTTCTATGGCATGGCTGCCTCCTCCTCCTCCTCCTCCTCCTTTTCTTCCTCCTCCTCCTCTTCCTCCTCCTCCTCCTGCTCTTTGTCTTTTCTTCTATTATTATTGTTATTGTTGTTACTGTTATTTTATTTAATATGAGCATATGCATTGGTGATATTTAAATTTTGCTTTAATGTACTTTACTCCAGAGCTACTGAATCAGAATTTCTCAAAATGTCATTCTCAAAATGTTTTAAAACAAATTTCACAAGAATTTACTATAAATCTAAGTTCCCCTTGTTCAGAACAGGAAGATTTGGAATATAATTATATGGAATAATAATTCTCACCTTTAAAAATTTTTATTAGATATTTTCTTCATTTATATTTCAAATGCTATCTCAAAAGTCCCCTATACCCTCCCCCTCCACCCTGCTCTCCTACCCACTCCCACTTCTTGGCCCTGGTGTTCCCCTGTTCTGCAGCATATAAAGTTGCTTGACCAAGAGGCCTCTCTCCCCAATGATGGTCGACTAGGCCATTTTCTGCTACATATGCAGCTAGAGACACGAGCTCTGGGGGTACTGATTAGTTCAAATTGTTGTTCCACCTATAGGGCTGCAGACCCCTTCAGCTCCTTGAGTACTTTCTCTAGCTCCTCCATTGGGGATCCTGTGTTCTATCCTCTAGATGACTGAATTCTCACCTTTTGACATCAAGTTTCAACATAAAAACAGCTTAAAATATCAAGAAATATTGGGATTTTAAAACCCAGGAATGACTTGTATGTGTGATTGATTTTTATTTGACATTTTGTTTTTCTCTAAAAAATAGACACTATTGCAACTATTTGAAAGTTAAAGATATGTACAATAAAAACGATGCGAAATTGGTAACATCTTCTTGACTGAACATGAATTTAAAGAGAAAAAAAGTGATATAGAACAGGAGAGAATTACCGTCTATTAGATATATTTGTATTTTTAAAGAATGCACCAGAATACAAAAAGAAAGATTATTGTTCTGAGAGCTAGTCACTTAAAATGTGCTTTTTAACCAGTGTTCTTCCTGCTTGCCCAGAGCTTAGAACATGCTTCCAACACTGAAAACTGATAAACAACCTAAGTAGTTAGGAAATGTTTCCCTGTAAGAAATAGTTCAGATGGGCCTGACTGTGCAGTCTTCATTGAGATTCACCTTGTGTCAGTTTGTGAGAAACAGTTCCCAGAGCTGAGGGGGACAGTGTTGATGGCTGCTTCTCTGCCAGCCTCCTGTTATCAACCAGGTAGTAGCATGCTATTGTGGGATCCTACCACATGCTACTGATGCCCGCTATATAACATGTCATACAACATAGCTGCATGCCGTGCTCTATGCCAAGGCTGCCCCGCTTTGCCTTGGTCTGTTACCTGGCCTTGGATTGGGGTCAATATTGCCCTGTAGCTGATTCTCAGCTGTCCATGAGCATCTCTAAAACCACCAGACATCCTCTCCAAACCTCGACTGTGACAGAACACACCTCCCTGACACAGCCCTCTCAGTCACCTGACACATCTCCCAGACACAGTCCTCTCAGTCACCTGACACAGTTCTCTCAATCACCTCTTCAACGTTTTTTTCAGATCCCCTTTTGTAAAGATGATCTCTAGATCTGAGAGAAGGCATTGCTAAATATTTGGAATTTGAATTTTAAAAGATAATTAACCCCTAAATTGCACACTTCATGGTTTAAGACTTTGGGCCTGTAACATGTTTTGTTTTGGTTCCATATCCCTTATGGTTTTATGGGTTTTGTTTGTTTGTTTGTTTGTTTGTTTGTTATCTTTCACCTTCATGGCTTTTGTGACAAATGGTGAGAAACCTCTAGCTACAAGAAAAAAAAAAAAGACAAAAGAAATAGATAAGTTATAACATCCTTTCTTCCTGGCTAGCTAATGTCAGGCAGGCATGTAAACAAACCACCCTAGAATAAAAAGGGTGCCAGCCTCATGAGTTCCTGTGAACTCTACTCCTAGACATTTCTCCCAGCATCCCTTTGCTTCCAATCTTCAATTCGTCTCTGTGGCTGGGGCTCCTCTACTCTCCAGGCACACACTCAGCTTCAAAGATGCCTTAGGACGACACCTGTCTGTTTCTACCTTGCTCTTGGCCAAAAAGAGTCATTGCTGCTCTGTGCCTTTTGCTTTGTTTGCTTAAAACCTGTTTGCTTGTCGGTGTGGTCATGTCTCCTACAGATGTGTATTCTTCATCTCTGTCCCTAGATTAATGGAGTGCCCAGAAGATAGATTGTACTAAGGGAGCTTGGAGTGGGTAGTATTCCTTTCTATTCATCAAGCCTTCTGTCCCCGGACATAGTTTTTTGGGTTTTTTTGTGGGGTTTTTTTGTTTGTTTGTTTTCTTTTCTTTTCAGATAACTGACTGATATCATCTGTCCAATTATGCTATCGTCTACTTTAAGACTTACTGACATTGTTAAAAGTTGGTTTCTATAATCTCAAAATGAACACTTCCTGTAATGGGTACCCATACAGTTTTAGCAATTTCGAGTTTTACCAGAGGGGAGAAAATTTTTGTCATAATTTATCATCATAACAGTTAAGTGTGTGTCTGCGCGTGCGTGTGTGTGTGTGTGTGTGTGTGTGTGTGTGTGTGTGTGTGTGTGTGTGTTTAGGGACTGAAAAGTGACAGTGATGCCTGCTGGATACATAAGATTTTTTTTTCCTGTTCAGTGTTCTTTTTTTAAAAATTTTCCCTGTTGTCCCTTGGCAATTTCAAGGGAAATTGAATTTAAACATGCTTTTCTGACTGCATTTAAATATATGTAAATGGTTTATAAATAAAAACTTTAAAGGAAATGAAAATGCTTTACAAATATCCCATTAATTCCCCCAAGTATCCCCATATCACTCTGAACGGGTGGTTAGATTCCATCAACCAGAAGAAGCCTTTTTCTCAGTAGATCTTGAATGGCTCTTATTAAAAAATAATAGGCTACTTTCTCTTCCACAGAAGTGCAGAAAGTAGACCTCCAACTTTTTTCCAGGCTTTCCTTAATTTGGGCTTTCATGAACACCTACCTACAAGAAATGAGACAGGGGATGAGCACACTCCCTGTCCCTCTCTCATCTACCCCAAGTGCTCGCCGAAGCACCCTAGCAAAGCATATCTTGATCTTTATTATCTAACTCCAAGGCAGCCTAGGCTTTTATTTCCATCCCTTTCCAGAAATAACCTCCCTTTCAGCCCCATGCCATATTCTTCCCCATATTTCCTATATTCCAATCTGCAGGTTAACTGCTACTCCATCCATACCACATTCTTTCCTACATTCAGGATGTCCTATCTCCTCAGAGCCACTCAAGTCTGCTTTGTTCTAGTCCCACACCATATGGGCACTGTTTATTTGTCTTAGGACCCCTGTAACTCTCTTCTTCCAGTGCTCTCCCTCCCTGTTCATTCCTTCACCCTTCTAGCCACAGTACTGATGAGATCATCCTGACACACAATATTTTCATGCTGCCTAAGTTCCCATAGCTTGAAAATATGATGCTCTAAATGTCTCTTCAAGCTCATGTCTTCGCTTTTGGCAGATTGTACTGTTTGGCCATTGTGGAGTCATTCCAAGTCCCTTGTGTAATCGACACTTTTCAACTCTACTTGTAATCCCTTCCATCTCTATAAATATGGTGTCTGTATTCCCCATTCCAGCATATTTGCCATTGGAAATATAATAGTCTCTTTAAAAAAGGCCACCTACAAATCTGTCATTTTTTCTCCTTATTATGATCTGTGAAGGATGAATTGTCAAAACTACTCAAATATCAACATAATATACAAATATAAAAGTAAAACTATTAACTACTTCGGAGCAATGTCTTAATCTGTCCTCATGCATTCCTTTCCCCTTATCCCCATATCCCCTGTGTTTAAATTAGAGGGTGACTATATTAGATAACACTTCTTATCTCTGGCTTGCTCAAAATTGAAGCGGATAGGTGGTGAAAGTGAGATTACATAGCATAAAGCTGAGACTGCCCCTTGCTCTGGATCATCTTTTTCCCCTCTTGGTGCCTCTGTGGGTAGTGGTAGTGTTTTGGAAAACCTGTGAAGGCAGGCACGGGAGTTTTGTGTTGAAGCCTAGTGACCACACATGGTTCCTTGGGCAAGGGTGAGTACTGTCACTTATTTCTCATTCACTTTTCATGTTTGCTCTCTCTGTGCCTCAATTTCCTCATCATAAAATAAGCATGTGTCATAGATTTCTATGGGTGTGGATCAATTAGAGGCTATTTTTAAATACTTTTTACAAAATGCCCTGCTCAGAGTAATACTTAGAATGGCGTGAACAGCCACAGACACTTCGTTAGTACTGTTGCTGGTGTCGCCGTCCTTGATATTAAGATCAGCACCATGCTAGCACATGGTGACACTCATATTCTGACTAACAAATGGTAACATGAACATACAGAAGGGTTAAGTGACCTGCTCACACTGCACATATGGATATAAAGAAAGTCCTGACTCTTGTTTGTGTTATGTTTTTTCTACTCTGCCATGAAGCATCCAACAATTCAGCATTAGGATGCCAAATACATCCCAGGCTCACATTGCAATTCAGCAGATAGAATGTGTTTCATTTATTTTCTACAGCACACTATTCTACAGAATCACATTCTTAACTCTATGCAAATTCAAACTTTCAAATCCCTTTACTAATCCCCCTACTAACAGTTGTTAATTTTGATACTTTGGATTTAAGCAGGAGGAATAGTTCTTCAGAGAATGATGGGCAGAGAGTGGGAGGCTGGTTAGAAAGGGGCTTAAATGTCAATACAAGGCTATTCCTAATGCATGAGATTGTACTGCTAGCCTCTTTAAAATAATGGGGGAAGCCTTCTGAAAATGAGAAACCCACTGATAGTCCACACAGTCTAATTTTTATAGATGCATGGCTTGTGAGGAAAAATGGTACACAAAGAGGCGTGAGGAAAATGTAGATAGTGGTCAAGCTGATTCACAGGACTCTGTAGCTCAGCCACTCTCAACCTGTGGGTCATGGAGATTGAACGACTCTTTCACAGGGGTTGCATGTCAGATATTCTGCATATCAGATATTTAAATACGATTCATAATGGTCACAAATTATAGTCATGACGTAGCAACAAGAATAATTTTATGACTGAGGGCCACCATGACATGAATAACTATATTAAAGGGAACAGCATTAGAGAGGTTGAGAACCACGGCTCTAGCTGTTTCTAGAACGGATGAGTTTGATCTAAAGATTTCTCTATTGGGGCAGAAAAGATTGCCTCGTGATTAAGAACACTTGCTGCTCTTGCAGAGGACCAAGGTTTGGTTCCCATCTCCCACACTGGGCAGCTCACAGCTACCTGTAACTCCAACACATTCTAGCCTCCATAGCACGTGCACACATTTGGTGTACAAAAATATATTCAGATAACATATTCATAATAGTAAATCTTCTAAAAAGTATTCTTTTATGGGTGCTGCAAGCTGTTACAGAGGAATTGATTATTCAAGAGATGCCACTTTGTTGAATACTGAAATTACAGGTCTTCCACAGTTGAGAATTATGTCTTCTTGTGTATATTCTAATCTTGGTAGTGTTAATATTTGGTACTATACTAGATCATATCAGAGCCAGGACCTATTTTACATAATAGCATCAGCTCAGGAGAATGATAGTCCTTAAGCTAGTAACTTGTTGATCACTTGTTGGTCTGTCTGAGCATTGCATTCACTGCCTTTCTGCTGGCCTCTGTCACCAACTGCCACATGCCTCTTCTACTCCAATCAAATGTCCACTCCTGGTGCCTCACTACCCCATAGGATATTCATGTATAGCTGCTATAGTCGGTCCTTTTGGTAAGACTTTCTTATCAAGAATCTACTAAAGTGACCTCAGGCCATTGTTAACACAGGCACTAGTTCTGGTCAGAAGTTCTCTAAATTTCATACTATTATATTTTAAATGAGATAATCTCCTTGGTTTTTATGTTTGGTTTACTTACCTATTGTCTTGGCACCAGTATTTTTCCTGTGTCTTCTCTATAGCATAGAACCCACAGTAATTTCTTAGTAAATCATGAATTCTAGGTAAATACGTGTAAAATACATGTGTTGGGAAACTATCCAGAAATTACTTGAAATTTGTTTCTTTGATATATGCCTTTGCCTTTTTAGGTAAGCTGAAAATAATCCTGACTTAGAAATTTGATAGTCAATGAAACATGTATAGGAAACACCTGTTACTTGTCATGAAAATGCTGTGTACTATATTGTACATCTTTTTCTCTAAACAGTGATTTCTATAAATAACTCAGTAGCATTATTATCTTACACTATTTTCTTCTAAGTGACTGTAAAAATCATTCCCACTTCAATTACCATAGTACCTAATATAATGTCAAGTTTATATATTTTTAATAAGTATTTTGGTGATACTAATGTATTGACCAATTTCCACAGTATTCTCCAAATTCTTAGATTAGATCGTGTCCCTTTCTTACAAATGGAAAGGGAGGGGGCAAAATGTTTTAAGTGCACTGGTCACAATCTATAAGTACTTGAGCTGAATTTTTTATATTTTTGCATATAAAAAGTACTGTCTAAAATATGTGAGGGGTATTCAGTACTCATTGCTAATTGATAATATATTTTGTAATGACATTGCTGAACTGTACCAAAGAATTCTATTTTTATGTTTATTTAGCTTTAAACAGTCATGAAAATACTTCTTGAGATAAGAAGTAAACTGAAATAAAATGTCACTTTCTGTCATATATAATTCTAAATATAAAATAATTTCTTTTAAAATTTTAATCATTTACTTTAAGGTTGAATTGAATTTAAACTGAATTTAAATATTAGTCAAACACTGAATTCTCATTTTTAGTGGATATTAATATCATCATTTACATGTAATATTAGACAATTTAAAAGCTAACCCCTTGACATTTAATCCTAATGTATACATTTTAACTTTGAAAACAGAGCAAGAGCAGCTGGAGTGAGTGAGCCCAGCACCTTTCTACATGGTAGAATTGCTATTGATTTATGACAAACGCCTCTGCAAGTGGGCAGGGGTGGGTGTTCCTGTCAGATGAGAACTGAAAGCAGACAGGTTTTGTTATCAATCACTGGGTGTCTGTGTAAGACAGCAGCTCCTGTTATAATTGATTTGATGGCTCTCAATGGCCTGAGCTCCAGTGGCTGAGGTGGATTGTGGCAACCCATCCATGCATGACATTGACATGAAGAGGAGGTGACATGACTCCTCGGAGGCAGAGTCAGACAATTTAAAGGGGCAAATTACTCACCAATTCAATAATTCATAAACCCGTACTTTTGATATGAGATGATGTGGAAGAAGGAAGGGAAAGGAAGTTTTCATTTTTGTGGCTCATGATGGGCTGGTATTTGCTGAATTACACAGCCTTTCATACATATTTCTTTTATCCACTCTACTCTGCTATCCATAAATAATACTTAACTTCATTATAAAGAACACAGATTATTTATTACTTCCATTAGTGAACCATTTGATGGGAATGGGAGTTTCTCCAAAGAAATGAGACATCTACCCTCTGTATGTGACTTTAATTACCAAGTCTGAAGAATACAAACAAATTGTTTTGTTATCAAGTAATATAAGAAACTAATGCTATGAAAGTTTAGTTGCTAACTCTATCATGGTGAATTACAGTCTATGTCAACTAGACACCGAATTTCTGTCTGTCCTAGCAGGTTGGCCATGCGTTGGGTATTGGGGACAATGCAGCAGGAGGGGTTGTAGCAGCAATTTGGTAACTAT
Source organism: Mus minutoides (assembly GCA_902729485.2). Lineage (NCBI taxonomy): Eukaryota > Metazoa > Chordata > Mammalia > Rodentia > Muridae > Mus > Mus minutoides. The sequence continues at coordinate 1,399,342 of LR749526.1, forward strand.
GGTAACAATTTGGTAGCTTTGATAACTCTGTGCGGGTGTTCTAATAGAGATTCTGCTGTCTGCCTTAGGCAGACAGCCCCTACCTCTGTGACTACAGTGGTACCATCATGTCCAGAGAACACTATTTAGCTCCAGGGCTCCCTAACCTCTGGCTCTTCCCGCATATCCTCTTGGTAGGAGATGTAGCATCTGTGTCTCATTCTACCTGAGCACTCCCTATCACTTATTCTCTGTACACTAATCAGTTGGGATTTTTTTGTTAGCTGCCATCCATCGCACAAAGAAACTTTCTTGATGAGGTCTAAGAGCTGCATTAATCTGTGGATTAAAGAGATAAGAAGTTAGAGGACAATTTGATTCTATGTCCATTTGGGCTATAATATAGTATTCCCCGAGGACTGTGAGCTGTGTCCCAAACATGGCCAGCCTTTCAATACCAGTCACATGTTTTTTCCTATTGAGAGCAGCTTAAATCCAGTTAGGAGGTGTTTGCGTACCCCGCACCCTCTCAGTGCTTTGCCACTCGTGCACCATAGGCCTGTCCTGCCTTGCTAGTCATTAATGTGCTTCACAGGGTTCACAGCTGAGAGCCTGTTGACCTGCACGCCTAGCAGCCTACATAGCAGCTTCCAGAACTAGGAGAGCCAGTCAGGGCCGAGGAAGCTTCTTGGTTAGTGCTGACTTGATTTCTTCATGTCATGTGACTAATGTGGAATGACTTGTAAACACATATTTTTATTTTTACCTGAAACTTTTTATATGCAAGCTGATGTAGCAAAGTTACCTACTAGCTTCTCTAGAACAGTTTTTGTTTTTTAACAGAAACCCTAACTGTGGTATTTTCATTTGAAAAGTGTTAAGAAATTAATTTCTAATTCATTTTTAGAAAACCTGCTAGAAATCTAATTCTTGTGGGTTTCTTATGATAATGAGCATTCTATATTGAGTAATGAGATAATTTCTTAATAGTCTCATTTGAATAAAATTGTCTATAACTCAGTAATACTCTTTAATGAGGAATGATGTAAGAAGAAAAATTAGCATATAGAATTACATCCGTAAGGATTACATATTCTAACTATCAGAGTGATCTAAAGATCTTCCTCACTGACTGGTGGAAACCCACATGCAGATGACATAGTACATTATGATACATTCTGATCTACTAAAAGTATCCACACACCCTACCAAAAAACTATAAAGCAGAAGTCTAACTTTTTATTATGCTTTTCCTACATGCAGTGAGTTCTCTCTTCTCTTCTAATGTCTTCTGTTATTTACTATATCTCATTAAAACAAAACTCTACTATATGATGCCCGGCTCGCTGCTCAGAGGTCTGAAGGTCAGAATGGTCTACTCTAGTTCTGTTAATTTACTAAAGAAACCAGCCAAACCTGAGAGGTGCCTACGTCAAAAGTAGCACAGGAACAATGATGATAGATAGCCATGATGATAAGTAGGTAGACCGCTAGCAACTGATCTCTAAGAACTCTGGGATTATTCAAAGGTACAAGAACAGTTAACATATAACAAACAACCTCTAATGTCAACATGTTAAAACTTGCAAAGCTGAATGTAGTGGTATAGTGGTAGACACCTTTAATCCCAACTCAGGAGACACATGCAGGCACATCTCTGCGTTCAAGGCAGCCTAGACCACAAGTGATATCCTGTCTCAAAAAGAAAGAAAAGAAAAAGAAAACAGGACAAATCAAATTTTACAAAATGATGAGCATCAAAGTTAAAATCATTAACTCAATCTGGCTTTAATAAATTATTCTAATATCCTACAAAGATTGTTAAACCCAGTGGGTCATTTCACATAATAAAATATTTTTAAATATTTTAAATGATATAGTCACCTGGATTATACAGTTTAATCTGCAAAGACCACCTAGATGTTTTTAAAGTCTCCAAATTTAGGTGGTGAAACCAGAGAACAATAAGCAAAAGATCGTCCTCTATGTAGGTATAAACCTTGCTCGTGCCGGCAGTGAGCAAGCTAAGCCTCCGACTTTGGTTCCTCTCGCGCCTCCCCTGCTCCCCCTTAATAACCATATTGGGCTGTAGATAACAAGCAGCCTCATATGATCTTTGAATATGGCAATTATGTCTTTTATGTTGATTTACTGGCTCGTTCTGTTTCTAAGCTTTTTAGCCATGGTGATTGGTGTAATTACAGAGCTGCCTTCATGGTGTGGAGGCACAATTTACAGGTCAAAAATGTTATACAGAAGTCGGTATGGTGGCCATCTAATTAGATTGCTTAATATTTATCAAAATGACATTTCTTTTTTGCTGTGCTGCGGCTTGTCTTTGTGTCCCAAATACTCTTTCTTAATATAATTATATGATTGGATTTTCTTGTGAACTTTATGGGATATTAATCAGAATTAAACATTTAAGCTCAAAATGTTACTTGCTGTTGGTCATGAAATCTCCATTTCTTCCTGACCATGGTCATATAAAGCCATGAAATCTATCCAATCAGTGTTCATTCTGTGGATCCCAGGAACATCCATTGTAGATGCTGGGGCTCTGAATGTTTCTGGTTTGGGCACCTAGGGAGTTGCACACCTTCTCCTTCAACAGCAAGCCAACAAGCCTAAGATAGTATCTTAGACTTGAAAAACTAGAATAAAGAGCAGAAGTTCCTTAGGTAATGACATTTAAGGTACAGTGTGAAAAGAAGGTCTCTCAAGTAAAGAAGGAAGCAGCAGCATCCCAGCTTTAGCACAGGAAGGACATGCCTTGTGAGGGTGCCATGGGACAGGGACGTTGGTGGGGGATGTTACTCCGTGGGAGCCATGAGAGGGTTGGGAGGTGTAGCCTGGGACCATACAGCATGATCTTTCCTGATGAGGTAAGGAGTCGGGATTTTTTTTTTTTTCTTTTTTTGGTTTTTGAGACAGGGTTTTTCTGTGTAGCCCTGGCTGACCTGGAACTCACTTTGTAGACCAGGCTGGCCTCAAACTCCAGAAATCCGCCTGCGTCTGCCACCCAAGTGCTGGGATTAAAGGCGTGCGCCACCACCACCCAGCAAGGAGTCCAGATTTTTGTGAATATTACGGAGCACTCACTGAGTGCAAGTTGTGTCCTATAGCAAGGATAAGGTGCTACAGAGTGGCCTCAGACCCCAGTAGTGAGATTGTTGATCCCCCAAGTCCTAGACTGCAATGCTAATACCGACCTTATTGTGTGTTTGACTGGTTTAACTGGTTTTCCATGTACCCTGCTGTCAGTTTGTTTTTCTAGCATGAGTGACTCTCTCCCAGTAGCAGAGTGTAGGAACCAAAGGACAGCCGACTGCACCTTGTTGCATTGTCCACCCTACAATTTCTCCTTTTACTTAAAAACAGTTTGAAAGCTCTTAGCTCTTCCCCACTTATTGTAGTTGTTTTTATTTTCTTTGCTCTTATATAAAATTCATCCCATTTTCCTTTTTAATTTTTAAGCACTTTCAAGTTTATATAGTGTGAAGCTATACAATTATCCTACTGCTAGAGTGGGCCTAAAATCCAAACTCCTACTGGAACCTGGGCACTTCATGGAAGTGGGCTTGGCCAGCAAGGGCCCAGGATACCTGGGGACACACGCTCCACCTAGAGAGAGCTGGCTGTTCCCAACAGCCATGTGATGCTCTTGGGCTACTTCTCAGCTTTCTATAAAATACTGAGTAGATATTTCCCTGTAAAACACATTTGTTTCTACTTGTTAAAAGTACTCTGACCAGTGAAACCATATAACACTTCTCAAGAGCCCAACAGAATTTTTCTCTAAAACTCACACTTTTCTGGTTTTTTCACTCTATGTAATTCTACAATCCATCTGGATTTTACTTACATTACTAATATAAAGTATAGATTTATTTTTTCAATCTCCAGTGTTGAAATAATTATATTTACAGGAAGCTACTAAACTTCAGGGAAGAGACCATGCACCAAGGGCCTCTCTACCACTACCCCCATGGCAATACCTATGTGTAGCAAGGAATCGGTAGTTTGAAATTGGCATATTCCACCCACGATGCCCTCCTCTATATATGTATGTTGGGTGTGGATTAATGTGTAAAACTCACCACACATTTGTAAGCTCCACCACAGTGAATGAACTCTATTACCACATTCTGATTCTTCGGGATAAAGTGTTTTCCATAGTACCTCAACTACCACCACACACACACACACACACACACACACACACACACACACACACACACTTCCCAAGGCCCATCTGAATACATACTACCATCTCATACTTAAGTATTTAATCATTGGTTCATTATATGTTAAAATTACTTCTGACTACACCCAGAAACTCTTCCATTTCTTAAGCTCTCTGCCTTCTCTGGGTTACCATAATCTTAAACATAACAGAAAGAGAAGATACATTCTAAATAAGTGACTGGATTTTATGTAGAGTCTGACATTCTAATGTCATATGAGTCTGCACATGAGTGTATGTGAGACAGTTCACTGGCTATAATTAAGACTCCCTGTTTACATTACTGGCATTTGAAAGCCAAGACACTGCTGGGAATACTGATGACTCCTTACTACATTCATATCTTGACTACATCCTTCTGCCATATTTGACCACGTACACATACAAGGCCCTGAGCATCTTGTAACTGGTGAAGTCATTCTGGGGATTTCCTCTCCCTGTAACTAAAAACCATAACCAACTTCTTTACAGTCCTTCCATAGTTTGTTTGCCTCTAAAAATAAACCTACCTTGGTGAAACCATGTTCAGTCCTTATATTTCCACACATATATATACCTTCTACAAATATTGAAAATTTTATCTCATATAAGGAAGCACATTGGCTTTTCTCTATTTTAAAAATGGAATAATTAAGTATATTTTACTATATTTGCCAGTTTTTACAATACCTCATATAAAAACTTTCCCTTGTTACATGGCATAGTTACTAGCATTTATACATTTTTGCTTCAGTCCAAATAACTATGATTTTTGTTATGTTAATACAGATAACACATGTTTATTGTTTAAAAGTTAAAGATGTGTATTAAGGCACAAAACTGTAATCCCACTACTTAGGAGGTAAAGGCAGGCTAATCTGGAGTTCAAGGCCAGCCTCTGCTGTATAACCAGTTCTGAGCCAGCCTGTGTTACATGGGAATCTGTCTCAAAGCAGTTACTCAAAATAAAGGTCTTTCTACTCATGCTCCACTTTTGAATACAGCATTTCAGTTCAGAGTCAGTGTCCCAATCATTCTGGGTTTTTATTAGATATTTTCTTTAATTACATTTCAAACCCTATCCTTAAAGTTCGCTATACCCTCCCTCTGCCTTGCTCCCCTACTCACCCACTCCCACTTCTTGGCCCTGGCATTCCCCTGTACTGGAGCATATAAAGTTTGCAAGACCAAGGGGCCTCTCTTTCCAATGTTGGCCGACTAGGCCATCTTCTGCTACATATGCAGCTAGAGACACAAGCTCTGGGGGTGCTGGTTAGTTCATATTGTCGTTCCACCTATAGGGTTGCAGACCCCTTCAGCTCCTTGGGTACTTTCTCTAGCTCCTCCATTGGGGGCTCTGTGTTCCATCCAATAGATGTGAGCATCCATTTCTGTTTTTGCCAGGTACTCGCACAGCCTCACACAAGACAGCTATATCATGGTCCTTTCAGCAAAATCTTGCTGGCATATGCAACAGTGTCTGGGTTTAGTGGCTGATTATGGGATGGATCCCCGAGTCAGGTAGTCTCTGGATAGTCCATCCTTTCGTCTTAGGTACAAACTTTGTCTCTGTAACTCCTTCCATGGGTATTTTGTTCCCTATTCTAAGGAGGAATGAAGTATCCACATGTTGGTCTTCCTTCTTGATTTTCTTGTGTTTTGCAAATTGTATCTTGGGTATTCTAAGTTTCTGGGCTAATATCCACTTATCAGTGAGTGCATATCAAGTGACTTCTTTTGTGATTGGGTTACTTCATTCAGGATGATATCCTCCAGATCCATCCATTTGCCCAAGAATTTCATAAATTTGTTGTTTTTAATAGCTGAGTAGTACCCCACAGTGCAGTAGCTGGATATAAAATTAACTCAAACAAATCATTTTGATTTTATATTTTGCTTGTTTTGATTTATATTTATTGGGGGGGTTGTTTTGTTTTAGTTTTTGATAAAAAGGTTACTTTCCTTCCTATTGTCATAGAGCATATGATGATGGGAATGTCATGGCATCGGGGGACAGCTGCTCACATTGTGTCTCTAGGCACAGAAAAGATGAATGCTGGCACTCCATCACATTTCTCTATTTTATTTAGTCCAGAAACTCAGCCAATGGGCTGGTGCTGCCCACATTGAGGGTGTGCCTTCACACCTCAGCACCCATCTGAGGAATCACCTTCTAGCCTCTGTCTGCTATTGCTGAGTTTATTTCCATCCTTCCTTATTTGTGAAATGAAAGTAATAACCACTTTGGAAACCAGAAGACTTGTTCGTTTGTTTGTTTGTTTGTTTGTTTGTTTATTAGAAGTTTTTATGTATAGTTCGGTATTTCACCCTTTACTAGTTTATTTTATTATCACAAAACTCTCAATAGGTCTCAGGTTTGTTGGTGGTGGTGTTTGGTTTGTTTGTTTGTTTGTTTGTTTGTTTACAGAAAGGTGAGGAATGTTGTGCCCATGCCCAGAAATGGAATAAATTGACCAGAGGTGGGTTGGTGATGGGTGGGATTGCCCAAAATGAAAACAAAAACTCAAAACCACATACCCGTGCTTAGTCTTTACTTGAGAAAGAAGGCTTCACTGGTGATCGAGAGGACTGCTTGGCTGTCCAAAGGCTCTGGCTCCTTTTAGAGATGATGTGGGAAGAGGGGACACTGGCTCAGCCCAGAGTTTTCAGGTCTTCATGTTTGGATGTCTTTCATAGATTTCTGCTCCTTTCTATATCACTTTATAGACGTGGGGCCTAATTATTATCTCTCTCCTGAACCACCTGCATCCTCTGAGTAATAATGGCCTGGATTGGGCACCAGCAGTGGCCAGGGCAGAGTAAATACCCACTTGTTACTATAGCTCACAATGAACCTGCAAAAGTCTACAGACATTTGCTTTGTTTTTTGAAGAGCCTTCTTCAGACAGAACTAATTCACTGCCCCCCATTGAGAACTGTGGAAAGGAACAAAGCATTCAGTGTAGAAGAGAATGCTTCGGTTTCTTTGAAGTTCTTTAATCTCTTTACAGAAAAGATAACATATGAAAGGGCTTTGTAACTGAATATTCTATTATCTTCATTGATTTCTAACCTCTCTTCTCTATTCCATTCACTGGGAGCTCTTAGCCCCAGTCTTAAACACTTCTTTTTTTAATGTTGGTATGTGTTGCATTGTTCCTAAGGTTAATTTTTTTATTATTATTCCATTGAATTTTAACACCATTTGCTTATTTCTTTTAACCATTGAGTGAGAAGTTAAAAGTTTTAATTGGAAATTAAAGTATCATAACAAGAAGAATCTTTACCATATCAGCCCTCTTGTGAGTGAAGTGTGTCTAGTGTCTAGAGCAGGCATCTGAGCCTTGGCATGGTGAGGCTGGAGCAGTGAGACATTGGCAGTGGATCCACATAGAAAAAAGGTGTGTGAGTGGACTATGAAAATGGCTGGGGGGGGCTGGTGAGATGGCTCAGCAGGTAAGAGCACCCGACTGCTCTTCCGAAGGTGATAAGTTCAAATCCCAGCATCCACATGGTGGCTCACAACCATCCGTAACGAGATCTGGCGCCCTCTTCTGGAGTGTCTGAAGACAGCTACAGTGTACTTACATATAATAAATAAAATAAATCTTAAAAAAAAAAAAAAAAAGGCTGGGAAACCTTGACCTCGGCTGCTCTCCTATACCTAGTGGCTTAGTCATCCTAAGAAAATAGAGCCCTGGAGTGGGTAAGGAACTAGTCAAAGCATGAAGCCAAGGTCAGGACAGTAAGAGCCAATGCATGGACTTGGCCATTGCCTGGTGCTGGTGCTAGCCTTTCTAGAATTGTTAGAGTCACAGGAACTGATTCCATCCCTGAAGAGCACAGTCACACAATTGAAAGTTATTTGGCTCAGTGATTTCCTGATTTATTATAGGTACATGTAGGAGAAAGCATCAGTTAACATATTACAGAACTGCAAATGGGAGCTCTTGGCAGCACTTATTACCCAGCTTGCTGTTTAGTGCAATGTAATAAACTTTACTTTTTATTTAAAGAATTGTAAATGTGTATATGTGTGTGTGTATATATATATATATATATATATATATATATATATATATACACACACACACACATATATATACACACACACACACATATATATATATATACATACACTAATATATATATTAGTTCCATACACATTACTTATCTAAAAGTGGAAATGGCTAGTTTTGTACCAAATGTTTTCTATAAATTTTGTTAAGTAATATGTGCAAATCTATATATCAAATTTGCATATACTCAGGAATAATTCTCATGTAATGTGAGATTCTAATTTATCTGATAGAATAGAAATTACAGTTTGTTAAATATAGACTCTGTGTTTTCAAGAGTTCTGACCAAGCTAATTGTCAAGTTTGAATCTTTATAATTAATTGTAAATTTTTAGCAGAAAAATGGCATCAGTTATCAAAGCAGATGATGCTGGTTTTCTGTCTTTTCATTTTATAGTCAGGTTTTCTCGTTAAGTTACTTTGTGCTATTTAAAATGGTCACATCATGTTCTGGCAGTAATTGTAGAGGTTTGAGCTATTAGAAACTTTGACTATCAATCAGATCCTCCCTTTCTATGACAGTTCTACCACTAGGGAAGTCAGGCTTGAGAAGACTAATTACTGCCTCCTCTTCATATCCCTGGCTACAACATTGGCATGAATCTGAGCCATGGTAGAACTCACTGGTGACACTGCTGTAACTAAAAGGCACAAAATGTAGAACTGGGTGCTGGATGATGTCAAATAGTCTTGCTGCAAGTTCAGAAGTGCCTTGCATGGTTCTAAATGTGAAATGCTAATTATTTGCAATGGAATGTAAATACGGTGGCACTAAGTCCTATTTGCAGGGACTAATAAAAGCTGTTGTTCTGCAATCACTGAGATACAGAGCAGCAGGGCAATTCATTAGGAAAACCATAGCTGACAAGCAGCTAATGCTCGCCAGTCTGGACCTTCCCCCTCGCTTCTGTTTATTTCCTTCTGTTGATAATGATAAGTCTCGTATGGAAACACATAACAAGGATTAAAAGAAGCTAGCAGCTAGGTTTACCAAGCTGTGTCTAATATGTAGACTCTCTGTCTTCTTTAACTTTTCTTTGCCTATGAAAAACAACTGCCATATTAGGCTGTTTGAACGTACAGTGTTTGTCTAGTCAGCAAATTGCCAGTCTGGGGATTTTTCATGTTCTCCCTCCAGCCTTGAGCAAAACTTATCTCTGATGAAGATTATTTTGCTTTCAGGGTTGTATTATCTTTCCAGGGTTAGCCACCTTTTCACTCTGCACACTTTAGCAAGAGAATGCCTTTAACAAATACAAAACACTAAATTGCTTGGTACTACTCTCCCCGCGTGTTACAGAGTACATGCTTTGGTAAATAAAAGTTGAAATTCTAGACTAGCTTTTCTGCTCTGGGACATTGATTCATCACAGCACCAACAGTGGAAGCTCTGCTCCTGCTCTAAATGTGTCTAGCCAGATCTGTAGCTTATCCAAGTATTAAAGTCAACACTGTCCTTGCTCCTGGTCCCCAAAGACGCAAATCCATAAAAGCTAACTTCAGGATGTACCTTATCACAAGAGTGACTTTCACTGACTATGACAACCCAAAGCCAGATCTTTTGATGACTTATGACCCATTTCAAGGTATTTTATATGAATTGTGTCTCTGTAAATGATAAAGTAGAAATTTAAGATTAAGTACTGTAACTGGTAGCCCAGGGCAGAGGGAAGCAGAGCTGGTTATAGAGTGCCAAAATCCAGCAAGTCTGGGCATGAATCTGGACTCAGAGAAATAAACCCAAGAAACACTGTGATTCTGAGGCCAGTAAGAGCTTGTGGCCTTTAGATTCCCCGCTGCTTTTAATCCCCTCAATCACTCTCACTAAACAGGGTCCTTCTGTATGAACATTGTGACATCACTATATTAGTATGAGGTTCTGAAAAGGGAACACACTATCCACTGTACAACTTAGAAATGAAGGACACTCCTAAAATGCCATTTTCCACACACAATGAATAACTTTTAGGGTAAATGTGTCACATATGAGGACACCTAACTTAACAGTTCTATGTTCTTTACCTGAAGTTCAAACTTCAGCTGCTTCACTTTTCCTTTTGTTTTTGCTAAATCTGGCAGTACAGCCTACAGTCTGCAAGGAAACCTTATAGAGTATCATGGAGGCCAATGTATCCTGAATACCAGAGTAAGCATAGGCAGAAATGCCAGTGTGATTTTAAAAAGACCTTTTAGATGATACCCAAACCGAAATAGCTTTTATTGCTACACTTGAATATTTCAATTGAGTAGGTATTGGTGTGAAAAGTGCATAGTACCCACATAGACCATTCATACATGGACATGCACAGTCCAGTTTAAGTTTCCAAAGTAACTAATGACATAATAGTCTATGGAAGCTAGTGGGCTTCATGGTAAGAGTGGATACAGCACACTGCGTGAACCTGATAGCCAATGCGTCTATAGCTACTAGGGCAGGTCTATCAACTCTCTGAAGGTTAATTCAGTGCTCATTCCTGTTTGTACATGGAGTATAAATATTAGATGTTATTCTGGAAGTGGCAACGCTGAGAAATCTGGATACTCACTATGTTTACATTATAGTTAATGTGGGACTCGTAATCCTGAAACACATCCTAATGTCACCAAAGACACATCTTCATTCATAGGCAGAAACAGCAGAGGTAGCCCTCTGGGTTAGCTGTGTACCTTATCACAAGTGTGACTTTCACTGACTATGACAACCCAAAGCTAGATCTTTTGATGACTTATGACCCATTTAAAGGTATTTTATATGAATTGTGTCTCTGTAAATGATAAAGTAGAAGATTGTTCTGTGCTGTGGCAGAATTTGTGGAATAAACAAACGAGGAAAGATGGATTTTGTTCTTAGTGTCCTGGGTATCAGTGCAGTTACTGGCCGCATGTGCTTGGGCAGGACATTGTGACTGAAGGAAGCTGTTGGTACAGTGCTTCACTTCTCAGCAGGGAGCTGGCAGCTGGGGAAGTGGAGGAGACACACAGACAGGCCTCCACAGGCCCTGCCTCTGCCTTCCACCCAATGCCTTCATGTTGTCAACCCATCAGAAAATTAATGCACTGATTGGCAGAGCCTGTCTGATCTCAGTATCTATGGAAACCCTCTCATACACACCCAGTAGTGTACTTAACTAACCTCCCAAGTGTTTCTCAGTCTAGTTCACAGCTAAGATGAACCATCACATGCTCCTTACACTAGTAAACACTCTGCCATACCCTTCCCAGTCAAACTTAGAATCTGCACTGCCCTTCCTTCCCACTGCAAGATATAAAATTGATATCTTAGAAATGTATGTGGATGCTGATATACTGCATAGGACAGGGTTCTGCTGCACAGACCAAGATCTGAAATAAGCAGAAAAAAATTATAAGACCATACTAAATCGATTTAATTACAATGCTAAAGACTGGCAGTGAGATTGAAATTTAAAAAGCTATAGCCAACACTATAATATAAGCAACCAAAGCCACTGTATCTTCTTCTGCTACAGAAAAGTAGCCTGCTAAATTGCCCATATGCTTGCCAAAATCTCAATGCCATTCCTTAACATGAAGTCCTCATGATGAGAAAGCTACTACTAGGACTGTGTGTACCTGTAGCAGCCCATACCATAGTGTACCACTGCCCCTCTTTCTTAGAGTCCTTTCAAAGCTAATATCTAGGTGTGGGATACTCTGTTGATGCTATGAAAGAAAATCCCTTTTAAACACCATAAACAAAAACATGGCCTTTTCTTCACTTCTCCAAGCTTGACAAGTTTGAGACTTCAACAAAATCACATGCAAACTGCAAGAGAGTTTTGGTGTGTTTTCTATGTCCTGGCAACTACAGTAGTGGGTTTTAATTGGACATTTGACTGTCTGTCATAGCCAGAATATATTTGTCTGTACCTAGTGGAAGGGAAAAGTTCATGAAGCTTCTGTTGTGAGGACCTCAGATGTTTTTGGTTTGGTTTGGTTTGGTTCGGTTCGGTTTGGTTTGGTTTGGTTTGGTTTTGCTTTGTTTTGTTCTGTTTTGTTCTGTTCGTCTTGTTGTGTTGTGTTGTGTTGTGGAATGTTCGCTGAGAACCTTCAAGTTATATCATTATCTTTTCCTTCTATAGACATATATCAATTCTTAAAGAATGACAAGCTATTCTCAGGATTTGAGTTCCTAAGGATCCTGAATGCAGAACTTTTGGCATGGGTAGTATATGTCTTATAAACAGAATTATAGGAGAAATTTTGTATCAACTATAAAAGTTTCTGCATGGAATTGTAACTTGGTTTTAAGGTGAAAGAAAAAGTTTGCATTGCTTTTACTTCCACGTAGAACTTGACTACTAAAAGCAAAGTAGGTAGCCTTTTTGTCTTATTGACAGTGTCTTTTGCCTTACAGAAGCTTTGCAATTTTATGAGGTCCCATTAGTCGATTCTTAATCTTACAGGATGCTCACAGTCATCTACTGGATGGAACACCAGGGCCCCCAATGAAGGAGCTAGAGAAAGTACCCAAGGAGCTAAAGGGGTCTGCAACTCTATAGGAGGATCAACAGTATGAACTAACCAGTACCCCCAGAACTGTGTCTCTAGTTGCATATGTAGCAGAAGATGGCCTAGTCGGCCATCAATGGGAGGAGAGGCCTTGGTTTTAGGAAGACCATATGCCCTAGTACAGGGGAATGCCAGTTCCCGGAAGCAGGAGTGGGTGGGTTGGGGAGCTCGGCAGGGGGAGGGTATAGGGGACTTTTGGGATAGCATTTGAAATGCAAATGAATAAAATATCTAATTTTAAAAAAAAGAATTTGCTGAAAAAAAAAAAAAAAAAAGCAAAGCAGTTGCTCCGACATGAGCATCACTGTCATGGTGCTGATTTTAGAACTCCTGATGTCTGCCTCTCTTGGCTTCTCTGATCCCTTATTACCAAGACATGAAAAATGAAACTGACAAAGTAAGTCACACATTTCTATCCATCTTTTGAAGGGTCCATATATTTGTTTGGTAAAATGTCCTCCATTGCAAATTTCATTTGAGCTATTCTAATCAAATTTTCCCATAAGTTTGTTATAATTGTTAACAATCCTTTTGGGAAAAGAGTTTATATTTTTAATAGAACAAAACTACGGTCTCATAGTAAATATGTAAAACATAAACCAAAGTTGTTGGTATATGTAATGTGCACAAACATTTTTATGGAAGTTCCCAGCATGAAGATTTAGTCATGTATGCATCTATTAAGATATATGCTTCCAGATAACTAATTAAACATGATATTACATTTAAAAAGAGAGAAATTAACGGGAACTTCCCACAATGTATCTTCCATAGTCTACACAGTGTTTATGGATTGGATTTGGCTTGTGCCTCAGCGATCCATAGGTGGGAAACTTGATTCAAAGATTATTGCCTGATGGATGGTGGTATGCCCCCCAACACACACACACACACACACACACAGAGAGAGAGAGAGAGAGAGAGAGAGAGAGAGAGAGACTCAACGTTCTATCTACAGATGTGATGTCTCCATGCCTCTCCCTTCCTCTCGCTGCACTCTGCCTTTCTCCCTCAACTTTGTTCCTACCAGTGTTAAGGCATTTGCAGTGTGATCCCACAGGCACCCCAGGGCCAGTGCGATGCTCTGTGGATGTGCAGGGTACCAAAGAGTGAGCCAGTAAACTTTTGAAGAAGCAGCCTCAGGGATGTTTAACTTTTACTTGAGGAGTACTATTTCTGTTGCTCAGCTGTGAAAGGGAAAATGAGATAGAGGACAGAAACAAAAATGCTGTGTACTGTTTGCTTACTAATTTGAATAACTGCCAGTCATCGCTTCAGAAATTCTAATGTTATTCCCTAAAATATTCCTCATTAATTTTATAAGTAACTAAAACACACAAAGAGACAAGGTCTATGCAGTAGTGATGTGTATTATTTACTTAACCAGCATTTGCAAGAATCAGACACATGCAGAGCACTTAACTAGACATACTAGTTATAACGAATAGCTGTTTTTAATTTGGCATAGATATATATTTTGAATTTTGATTAATAAATACACAGAGGGATCACAGTTGAATTTTTTGATAAAAAGCAAAATCTAGGGGAAGTCTTTGATCTTCCAGTTTGTCCTTCCCTACAATAATCTATAGAATTAGAGTCAAAGATGTGTAAGAGAAAACTCACATCACATATATAGCCTTTAAGTATAGAAATTTATAGACATTCAGCCTAATGTTTGTGATAATAGTCAACAATGTCTTCATGTACACACACACATACTTTGCTTCCTTCTGATGTAAACCATTTTACTACCGTAATAGAATACCACAGAATGAGTAATTTTTTATGAGCCCAAATTATTTTGCTCATAGTTCTAGAGATGAAAGTCTAAAGTCAAGGTATGTCAAAACATGGACAGGAGAACATTCTCAAAGGAGGTTGCCTAACTTATAGCTAACACACTCCCACAAGAACATTGCCTAATGGTTCCACCTTCATGAGTAGTCACAGCTTAGGTACTTGGCCCACCATCACTGTTGCATGGAGACCATGAGTTAAGCACATAAACTAGCAGGGAGGGGGCCTTTAAACCACAAAACTGTCATTGCTCTTCAACTTCGAATTCTAAACCTGCCTCCAGGTTCCTGGTGGCTACTGGAGTGCCACCATCTGTCATTTATGAATTTACTGAGAAGAAACAAGGCTAAATGACCCAAAAGGCATGGATCTTTAAAGACAAAGCCATCACAAGAAAGGGATGCCCTGAGTGCACAAGCCACGTGGCCTGCAGTGCAGTCACCAGGAACAACAGCCGCCAATGGCAAGCTTCATTTATTTCACTGTTTTGGCCAGAAACATGGCATGTGCTGCGTTAATCCATTCTTCATTAAATCACAGTGTTTTATTTTGTTAACTAAAACCACCTTGAAATAAAACTAATATTAAGGGTATTAAGGATTTGGTTTGATAGCTATCTTCCCAAAGTAAAGATGCAGCTCTTTATTTCGTTTGCTTTAACTCAGCTTAAGTCACGTGAGGACATTTTTTCCTACTTCACTAATATACTGTTTTTCAAGGAAAGCATCTTATTTTATGGCTTAATTTCAATGGGAAAAATATTCTGAAAAGAAACCATTGTGTAGTGTGTCACCAGAAAAAGGGCAATCTCCTAGTTTTTATGCTAAAGGGAAGTGTGAATGCTTTTTCGAAAGATGCATTTTTCTTATCAGAGGCAGACCATGAGCTAAATGTCAAGGAAAGAAATAGACCATCAGCCGTCATTACCTCTGCTTATTTCTGGGCTGTATTCCTAATACATTTCCTTTTAAGTTACCAGTGAATTAGTGTGGAGGGTGGGGGAGGACTTAAAGCTGACACTGTTGTTAAAATACCCAAATGTGAAGTAGCTATTACTTCTTACACAAGCCTAACTAAAATATACAGAAAGTTACTTTCTAATCTTTATGATGATTGAAAACAAGCTCAAAATATTACACCTAGAACACAGCCAACTAAAAGCATTTATCAAATAGGGATTCTTCTTCTTCTTCTTCTTCTTCTTCTTCTTCTTCTTCTTCTTCTGCTGCTGCTGCTGCTGCTGCTGCTGCTGCTTTTTTAAAAGTACTTTTGCTCTCTCTCCCCTGTCTTTTTCAAAATCCTCCCATTGAAAAGGTCTCAATTACACCTATGGATAGTACATTTATTCATATTAGATTATTTAAAATTATTTCTAAGATATGTTATTAGAAGGCACTAACTACAATGTGAGAAGGTTGCTTTGGGTAGTATCCGTCTTGTCAAATAGCTTAAACATTCCAATCCATTAGGCCTTTCATATTCAGGAGCTCGGAGTGGGAGTCGAGAGTATGCTTTACTTAGGTCAGTGGCATGTTTTAATTTATCATTTACAGGCCTTTTCCATGGCACCTGCTCTAGATGATAAGGACATTATTTTGGTGGTTTGTCCTTTTGAGGGGTTATATGTGTGGTTTTGACTAGTTGAAAGCAGTATGGTATCACAGAGGGAGCCCAGAATATGGTGTTAGGCATTTCACACTATGTCCTCACCTGCAAAACAGGGTAAGTAAATCAACCATGAAAGCCTCTTGTAAGTCTTGAAATGAATTAATCTGAAAAAGCCATATTGGGTATTGCCTGCTATGAGCCGACTCAGGAAGCATTTCTTTTTCTTCCTGTATGTCTCTTGTTAAAATTCTACTGTTTTTCTTGTGGAGATATTCAAAATAGAAACTTAGGTATCGTTGATGGCACTAGAGATTGTGACTCAGTGCTGGGATTTAGACATGTGCCACCAGACCTGGGTGGCTGGCTGGTTTGGTGGATGGTAGGCTAATTCCAAGCATCCCACCTGTGAATGTTCATTTTCTTGTACCTACTGTTTTCGTTGTTTTCCCTAATGTTCCCTCTCTTTTCCCTAGTGTTTGTAATGGTTAAAAGGATAATCATTTTAGTTCTGCAAGTATGATATTTTTATTGTGTAATCATTTGGAATCTAATAACAAGCACAAGGCTAGCAAGTATGGTTCTCTGCAAGTATCAAAGTCCTCAGAACATCATGTGAGGCTTTGGTTAGTGCAGGAGAAGTAAGATATTGAATAGCTAATTCAAAACCTGGAACTGGAGGGAGTCCCTGCCACCATGCAATGCTGGATAGCACTGAAGGCGACAGGCTTGTAGATACCTACCCTGTGTGCACTTGTGAGTAGGCTCCTGAGAAATGACTTAATCTGCAGAGAATAGCGATAGTGCGGTACTTAAAGCTTTGATTATTATGTACATATATTGATCTCTTTAAAACTAAATCTATGGGGTTGGAAAGATGGCTCACGAGTTAAGAGCACTGGCTATTCTTCCAATGGACCTCAGCTCATTTCCCATCACCGGTATGGCAGCTCACAACCACATAACTCCAGTCCCAGAGGATCCGTGGTCTCTTCTGGCACCCACATAATGCACAGATATGCATGCAAACAAAATAACCATTGAAATAAAAATCAGCAAACAAATGAAACTAAAAACTAAACTAATGAAAATTTAATATTTTAATACTGACAGAAAATTTTAATTATTTAAAAATCTCAATATCAATATAAGTTCATCTTTTTTTCAAGAGTGTCACTGCTCCTAAACTTTTATAATGCAGATTGAGAGTATGACTATGTGTGTATTTATTTGTGTGTCAGAGAGAGGGAGAGGGAGGGACGGAGGGAGGGAGGGAGAGGGAGAGAGACAGAGAGACAGAGAGACAGATAGAGAGAGAAAGAGAATATGAATATGAATGAATATGAATGAATCTGGGTAGGCCAGAAGAGAGCATGATATATCCTGGAGCTGTAGTTAAATGAAGCTGTGAGCTGCCCGCTATGGGTGCTGAGAACTGAGCCTGTGTCTCTGAAAGAATAGCAAGTGCTTCTAACTGCTGAGCTATTTCTTCAGGCCAGGGTAGATACTTTGAATATATTATCTCAGTGTCTTTAAACGAACGTTATGTGGATGGGAATCAATGGTAGCCATAGTCTGCATGTCTAGGCAGAGGAACAGGAAAGGGAAGGGCTCAAAGCCAGAACCAGCTTAGTACAAGCTTTAGTTCAGTGGTTCTCAACCTTCCTAGTACTGTAACCCTGCAAATACAGTTCCTCATGTTGTGGCGACCCCACCCATAAAATTATTTTGTTACTACTTTATAATTGTCATTTTGCTACTGTTATGAATCATAATGTAAATCTCTGATATGCAGGATATATGATCTTTGACTCCTCTGGTGGTCACAACCCACATTTTGAGAAAAGCTGTTCTAGTCAGAAGTTGTTTTCTAAAGAAAAAGAAAGCATGTAAGTGGGTGGATGGGCGGGCTGGTTCTGTGGGCATTCGGGGGAGAGAAAACTATTCAAAATACATTGCATGTAAAGATTATATGTATATATGTGCATATAATATGAATCATTAATATTCGTATGATATGAATGATTATTTCAATACTATTTCTCTTCTTCAGGTGTATTTGAAGGGACTAGAGGGAAGGGGCAAATGATGAAGTTATATTGTAATCCCAAACTATGAAGTGATTAAAAATGTAGATTTTAAAATACAAGGTATATCTAGGTGGATTACATTTTGTTGAATTAAAGATGTTTGTAGTTGTTGGAAGAAAATTTAAAAGTCAGATGTCAGCTTACTCTTAACCATCATTAATGGTTGTGAGAAGTGATGGCTGTGGCGGTGGTATTGATGATGAAGGTCATGATGGTGGTGTCGGTGGCGGCAGTGACATAAACAGCAGAGTCACTGAGGCCATGGGAAGGTTATATACATTATTGGCTGTGCAGTTGTTAGGTAATGATAGTATATTACACACACACACACACACACACACACACACACACACACACACACACAAAGGCTCTTCCCTGCTTTCCTGAGTAGAGTTGTGGAGAAGAAAGTTCCTCAGAGCTTCAAGGACTGTCCAGTACAAAGGCGGCTTTAAATTAAGTTAAGCTCCATTGTTAGGAAACAAATCACTGTGAGCACTTAAACTTGGACCTTGGAGACTGTGTTTTATGAGTTCAACATTGAATACTGACAAAGAGACTTAAGTGTACAGCAATTATCTAACTATTTCAGAAAATCAGTTTAGGAGTAACATGTTTATGTTGAAATCCGAAAGCAATGCTCACCGTATATCCTGTAAAGAGCAAACTAAACCTCACTTCTTGGCCAGGGTACACTATGTTCATTCAGTTACTTTCTCCAAGTGGTTTTATTTTATTTTATTTTTTTATGGAATAAAACGGATTTCAAAGTATAGCCTTATTCAGTAATAAATTGTCTTACTTTAAAACTTTAGGCAAAAGTTAGAGCTTGGTATCAAAAATGAAAAAAATCTCTTGAAAAAATCTCTTGGCTTTAATTTTTTTATTTCCTTGTTCCTTTGAATAGCTTTTGTGGAAAAAACATGAGGAAAGGATAGTAAAGCCTTAAGCAATTAATATAATAACCAGCATCCATTAAACCTGTACTTTACTGGCCCAAGACTATGCTAAAATATTTACATATATTACCACCCTTAACTAATAGCAACAGTTATGGAATAGAAGCCAGTGTTTTTGTTGTGGAAATGGATCTAAGCCTTTAACCCCTCGTCCTCACGTACACGATGAACCACTCTATTGCCAGAACCCTGATTTTGCCGACTAATTAGAAGAAATTAATTTCCTCTCCTTGATCACTTTAGCAGCAAGTGATTTGAATCACCATTTTATTAATATTCTTAATGTCTTCCTATATTATAATTTTCTAAAACTCATGCCCTTTTCAACTAGCAAGAGTGGTGATTTTGGTTTGGTCTATATATTGTTTGGATTTGATTTACTGTCTGGATTTTTCAGACATTCACACTGCAGAGCTAAACCTGGCTCCTTATTTCTTTTTTGTTTTTTTTTAATTGGATATTGTCTTTATTTACATTTCAAATGTTATCACCTTTCCTGGCTTCCCTCCCTCCTGGAAACATCCTATCCCATCCTCCCTCCCCCAGTTTCTCTGAGGATGTACCTCCACCCACCCACTCACTCACCCACCCACTCCCACCTCCCTGCCCTTGATTCCCCTATACTGGGACATCTATCAAGCCTTCATAGTACTAAGGACCTTTCCTCCCATTGATGGATGACAAGGCCATCCTCTGCTACATATGTAGCTGGAGCCATGTGTATTCTTTGTTGCTGGCTTAGTCTTTAGGAGTTCTGAGGGGTCTGGTTGGTGGATATTGTTGTTGCAAACCTCTTCAACTCCTTCAGTTCTTTCTCTAACTCCCCTATTGAGGACCTTAGGGGAGGTCAGTCCAGTGGTTGGCTGCGAGCATCCACCTCTGTATTTGTAAGACTCTGGCGGGGCCTCTCAAGAGACAGCCATATCATGCTCATTCCAGCATGCACTTCTTGGCATCCACAATAGTATCTGGGTTTGGTAACTATATATGGGATGAATCCCCAGGTGGGACAGTCTCTGGGTGATTTTACTTCAGTCTCTGCTCAACACTTTATCTCCATATTTGCTCCAGTGAGTATTTTGTTCTCCTTCTAAGAAACACTGAAGCACCCACACTTTGATCTTCCTTCTTCTTGAGCTTCATGTGGTCTGTAAACTGGATCCTGGTTATTTGGAGCTTTAGGGCTAATAGCCACTCATCAGTGATTGCATACCATGTGTGTTCTTTTGCAATTGGGTTGCATCACTCAGGATGATATTTTCTAGTTCTATCCACTTGTCTAAGAATTTCATAAATTCATCGTTTTTAATAGCTGAGAAGTACTCCATTGTATAAATATACCACATTTTCTGTATACATTCCTCTGTTGAAGGACACCTGGGTTCTTTCCAGCTCCTGGCTATTATAAATAAGGCTGTTATGAACATAGCGGAGCATGTGCCCTGGGTATTTGTCCAGTAGTGGTATTGCTGGGTCCTCAGGTAGTACTATGTCCAATTTTCTGAGGAACTGCCAATCTGATTTCCAGAGTGGTTGTACCAGCTTGCAATCCCACCAGCAATGGAGGAGTGTTCCTCTTTCTCTACATCCTTGCCAGCATCTGTTGTCACCTGAGTTTTTGATATTAGCTATTCTGACTGGTGTGAGGTGGAATCTCAGGGTTGTTTTGATTTGCATTTCCCTGATGACTAAGGGTTGTTGAACATTTCTTTAGATGCTTCTCAGCCATTTGATAATTCCTCAGTTGAAAATTCTTTCTTTAGCACACTATCCAGTTCATTCTGTGAAACCACAATTACACTTATACCTAAACCACACAAAGACCAAAGAAAGAGAACTTCAGACTAATCTCCCTTTTGAACATGATGCAAAAGTACTCAATAAAATCCTTGCCATCCAAATCCAAGCACACATCAAAACGATCATTCACCATGAGCAAGTAGGCTTCATCTCAGGGATGCAGGAATAGTTCAATATACAGAAATCCATCAACGTAATCCACTACATAAACAAACTCAAAGATAAAAACCACATGATCATTTCATTAGATGCTGAAAAAGCATTTGACAAAATTCAGCATCCCTTCATGTTAAAAGTCTTGGAAAGATCAGGAATTCAAGTCCCATACCTAAACATAGTAAAAGCAATATACAGCAAACCAATAGCCAACATCAAACTGAATGGAGAGAAACTTGAAGCAATCCTACTAAAATCAGGGACTAGACAAGGCTGCCCACTCTCTCCCTATCTATTCAAAATAGTACTTAAAGTTCTAGCATGGGCATTAGACAACAAAAAGTCAAAGGGATACAAATTGGAATGGTTTCTGATTTCTTATCCTTGTTCAACTTCCTGAATCCTGAGATCACAGATATACTGAACATAAGTTGTGCTTTTGATTATCATTTTTGCCTTTTTTAAAACTACCTTTAAATGTTTGAGATAACAATACAAACCCTCTATTATCCAAAAATATTTAGCTTGTAATAATATGAATTCAAACATGTTAAACACTAACACCATGAGAGGGAACTCTTCACAGTTACCCTCATGTGGTAGGCTTCAGTGAAATCAAAGACATGCAGAAAGGACTATATAAAGGTACCTTTGGCTCATATAAGTGCATCTTGTTGTCCATTTTCCATATACTGTATAGTTACAATCATCAGAGAGTCCCAGATAAGCTCCTGCAGGAATGACAGGTTGCCTAATGCTTGCTTGTCTAAGTGATCCCAATTCATCCCTATATATCAGAAAAAGAGGGAATCTATATTTGCATCCTGAACAAGTAGGATGGTAAATTTGAGATGGTGGTACTACTAGACAGTGGGAAGATTATACTTCCTAGAGAAATATGATTTAGTATGTAGAAGGCGTTGCTCCCCATCACACTGCTGCCTGATAACACACCAGCCCTTTGCTCTAAGCTGATGCCTGACTTTGCAAAGCTGTAAAATCTGCTGCTTTGGTTAGCAACTCAGCATCTCCAGCATATCGTTTCTCACGTGTGCACAGTGTATATGAAACAGGGTCTTGTCTTTGCACTTGATCATCCCTATGCTGCCACACTGTACATGTGCAAACCTCCAAAACCCTGGCAAGAGAATTCTGAACTCTAACCATGTACTGTATCAATGGTTCAGATACGGTATAGTCAACCAACCCAATGAAATATTTTCCATTTTAGTGTTTTCTACTTAAAGCTTGTTATAAAAAAGCTGCTTTTTATTTTTAAAAAACTGATATGTACACATATTTATATAAAAAGCTGATATGTAAACATATCTTGGCATTTTTAGCACAAATTTTCTACCTTAGTTTTCACCAATCTGTTATTTTGCAAGATTGAGGTAATAAAAATAAATTCTGTTAATCGTGTGATTCTACAGACATACAGACGTGCTCCAAAGTGATGCTAATGGCATGTGCTTCGTTAAGCATGTGTTTACCAGGTGTATATTTGCTTCAATGCAACAAATCTGCATTTTCTCTTAGATTTTGATGAGCTTATGTGTGTCAAGTAGTTATCTCTTGGAAATTGACGAAAATTAGACATCAAAGTTTATGTGCTTGGTAATTGTAATTTTTAAAAAGTTGTTTTTGTCTATGAAGAATATGGTCTTCTGCATGTGGAATGTGAGTGTGTTTATGTGTTTGTGTGTGTGTGCATGCATGTGTGTGTATGTGTGTGACTGTGTGTGTGTATAAAGTATTTTTCTTGAGGATAATTTTTTGTACACTGTATTATGATTACAGTTTCCCTTTTCTCAACTCCTCCCAGGTGCTCCCACTTCCCCACCCACCCAAGTTCACACCCTTTCTTTTTAAATTTGAATATAAAGAAGCATATACCAATAAAAATAATAACAACAAACAAACAGAGCAGAATAGAACTCCCCCCCCCAAAAAAAGAAAACGAGGGGGGGGAGTTTCAAAGAACTAGCCCAGGAAACACATACAGAAAAAGAGTCATGTGTATTCATACACCAGAAAGCCTGTTAAAACAAAATCAGAAACCACAATATCTAAGCCAAAGATCTACAAGGTTAAAACAAAAACAACAACAACAACAAAAACCACCCACACAAAGCATTGTGAGACCCAAAATACCAGTGGGTTTGTTTTGTATTGGCCATGTACTGACTTCCAGCAAGGGTGGTTTATGGACCTAGTAAGACCCCAATGGAGAAAAGTAAGTTTTACCTTGCAAGTGGTTATCAATTGGAAATAGGTCCTGGCTTAAGGATTTGGGCTTATATCTACTTCCCCTCTCAGCACTTGAACCCCATCTGCCCTAGACCTGTGTAGGCACCGTGCATGCTACCTTTAGTTCCTATGTATGTCGATCTGGTGGTGTTTAAAAGGCCTTTTTTCTCTTTTGTCCTCCACACCATCTGGGTATTAAAATCTTTCTTTCTCCTCTTGCACAGAGCTCCCCAAACACTGAGGCAGGCAGGGGATTTGATGGAAACCTCCCACTTAGGTCTGAATGTTCTGAAGTCTTCTGTTGTCTGGCTAGTAGTCTGTGCATTCTTCCGTCTGCTGCAGGAAGAAGCTTCTCTGAGGATGGCTGAGCATCAAACAGTATGGCATTTGCAGTCATTTTACTGCTAAATTCCTTTAGCAGACAAGTAGTATTTCATTTTCCCCTTGCTCCCTCGCCAGTGGAGTTTCAGGTCTTTGGCCAGCCCGGCAGTGTTAGGAATGGGCTCCATTCCATGGAGTGGACCTTAAAGCCCATCAGATGTTATTTGGTTGGTTTTCCCCACAAGCTTTGTGCCTCTGTTGCACAAGTGTGGCTTCCAGGCAGGTTATCATTATACAAAGGGTTTGTAGCTGGGTTAGTGTTTACATTTCTCCTCAGCTACATGACTGTGGGATTTAGTGCTGCCTTGGCTGCTCCGAACTTTACAGAAGCATCGGTGCAATGGGAGGATGAAATATCACATTGTAATGAACTCAAGAAATCAGAAACATATTCCAAATGTAGGCTTTGAGAGAGTGAAACACAGAGAAACATAGATTAGCAGCTTGACTTGGAATTAAAGTCAAGGACAAGAAGAAAAGGATATTTAGAATAAGAGAAATGCAGCTGTGTTTACCAAACAGAATCAACCAGTAAAATAGGAGGAATTGGTGATATTAGAAAGCAGTAAGGGAATTATTGGGCCATTGTCCACTTTGGGGAGGAATGTCAGCTTAGGACTTTTCTCTGAAGGAGTGAGGGAAGGAGGAACCTGGGGCCATAGCCATAGCTGTGGAGTAGTTAGGTCAGCAGTGAAGGGACCAGATAGAATTTCTAGTCTCAGTGCGTTAGTAATTATTTCTTCTCTTGTAGCCGAAGCATTCGATTACAGTTCTTACAAATTGCAGAGTTTATTTAAAGCACCTTGATAGAAACAGTAAACCTTGATAGGAGCTGTGTCCTCAGCTCTTCTAAGTTAGAAATTTGAGGAATTTAAACTTGCCAGAAATACCAGATTTTCTACTTAAATCCCTCAGATTCTTATTGTCTTTAAAACGTTACCCAATTTTCCCTTCCCAGAACTTTATTCTGCAGTTTTCTCCTGAAAGGTTGAAACTGAGGAAGTCCATTTTGTGTCTACAAGCACTCATTTTTAACTCAAGAAGGCCTTGTTTTCCAGACCTTTAACTAGCTTCTAAGTCGCATAGCCAGGTACAGGCCCACTACATTTAATGTACCAAGTAATGATTACCGATCGCTGGTCACTCTGTATTCTAATTGCCTTTCTCTTCAAGGTATTCTTCTCTTGGGAAAAATTGTCTGCTATTCAATGTCTTGAGACCAAAAACATTTAAAAAATGCTTGAAAACTTCAACTCAAAGCTTCGTTACACAGTTGGCTGGCTTTAATACTAAGGTCTAATCGCTTCTTTCGTGTAATGAATATGACTTCATTTGGTGTTAAAAGTCTGTTTTCTCAGACAGGTGGATATAACCATTCTCTGAAATTATTACCACAATAACTGCTAATAATATAATCATAATTACTTCCTTCAATTTCTTTGCATGTGTCATTTCTAACCAAACTATTTCCATGGAAAACATTATTATGAATGTCAATGTAGTTTGCTAGTCACTTCAATTTGAAGAAATCAATTTGTCTTTATTGTTCAGAAATGCTAAAGTAACTCATCTGAGTTATTAAAAGCAATCTAAGAATGGCTAACAGGAAGAAATAAAAGAGAAACGGAAAGGAGACAAGGAGACAGACCTTTCCTAATTGAAGCTTATTTTGTTCAGGAATCTTAAGAGAGATGGGGAGGGAGGGAAGGAAAGAGAGAAGATACTGTGGGAAAGAATGGCTAATGGGTTATAAATACTTAAAAGTTTCTGATTTGGGATCTTGTGGTAGCTTATGCAAATACTCACAACCTCATAAGTATTTATTAAGACAGAGCAACTTAATCACTAGTATCTGTAGTCAGCCTTCAGTTTCCTAACTCATTTTATTTTTATTCTTAAACTTTCTTTAGTCTTCCCGTCTTGGCCTAGTTCTCCTCAAGTGAAAATAAAAACTAATCCCTCAAGGGCTGGATGAGTTTTTCCTTCCTATTTCCTATTGTGTGGAGTCTTACTCTACATTTGATAGTGAATCAAAAATTACACAAAGGCGAGAGACGTGCTGCGTGCCTGAAACCTGAACACACAAGATAGCAGCGGGAAGATGAGGACTTGCAGACCTGCCTGAGCTGCGTGAAACCTTGTTTCAAACAATAAGCAAAAGTTATATAATATATAAAGTGTTTAAACTTAATAGATCTGAAGAGTGAGAAAAACAAAGCTCTGTGGACAGGCTTTATTACTGGGAGACCCAAACAGAAGGTTGGATGGGGAATAACTCTGGCTCAGCTGTTACATGCACTGGCTGCTCCTCCTGAGGACCTGGGTTCGATTCTCAGCACCCACAAGCCTTCTTTTGGGCACTATACCCATGTGGCACATAAGCGAATAGGAGGCAAATCACCCTGCTACACACACACACACACACACACACACACACACACACACGCACACACGCGCGCGCGCGCAAAATAAAAAATAAAGGGAGCTTGTTTTTTTTTAAGAACTGCTTTTAACATTAACAAAGGAAAGCGTTCTATTATAAGCTATGAAATACAGAATCTGATAAACTTGGTGTTATTTACCATTATAATTACAAATATATTTCCTTATGAATTGACTCTTCTTCCCTGTATTCTTTTTGTAATCTTTCTCTCCTTCCCTTCCCCACGCTTGCTTGCCTTTACTCTCGTTTTCTATCATGCGTGCTCTCTCTCTCTGTGTCTGTCTCTGTCTCTCTCTCTGTCTCTCTCTCTCTCTCTCTCTCTCTCTCTGTCTCTCTCTCTCTCTCTCTCTCTCTCTCTCTCTCTCCTGTGTGTGTCTTCATGTATGAGTTTAGACATACTTGTGCCTGAGTGTGCACATGGATGACAGAGGACAACCTTGGGTCTGCACGTTTGCCCTTTACCATGTTTGAGACAGGGCCTCCTGTTGTGGTTGCCACGCATGCTTCTGGGGAGTCTCCGGTCCCCGTCTCCCTTCTCACTTGAGCACTAGGATTATAGCTGTGTATTCCATTTGACTTTACATATTCTAGGGGTTAAATTCAGATCCTGCCACAGAAAACACTGCCTACTGAACTGTTCCTAGACTTCTGTGTATTCTTTAGTTAGTATCTCTCATTGTGTTTTATATACTCTGAAAACTATGCATTCTGCCACAGAAATAAATTCTGAAAAACACACTAAAATATATATTTTCATATGTAGAACATTGAAAGTAACCCGAGATTGCCTTCAGAATAAGCCTACCAAACAGCTAACAGCCCACTCACTCAGTTTCCCCTCCTTGACTTGAAAGAATTTTTAGTATTTTTATCAAAGCATCCTAAAGATCTCATGATTATATCTCAAGTTACACCAACTTTTGAAGAGAAAATATTCAGTGCTGTGAGAATGGATGCTGCAGTACAAAAAGGGTGTTCCAGAAAATGAGTGATCTAAGAAACCTGAGAGTAGGAAAAGCCCCTCCCTTAGACCACATTTGTTAATGACCCTGAAGGTGTTCATTCCTTAGTGCCCAACCCTTAACACGTAAGACCACCTAGACAACTGCAGAAGAATCAATCTCCATCTTGGGTGTGAGACTCAGAAGACAACCCTGTTTTTATTTAAAAATTGTATTTATTTAGGTTTTTCTTTTCTTGCCAGTTATTCAGTGCAACGAATATTCTTCCTCTATATTTTTTGTAAAAGCCAGGCCTTCACTACTTCTAGAAGTAACATTCTCAGGAAGGAACATGATAAACTTAATAAATAAAGTACATGGTGTTCTAGATGGTTAAAAGGTGCTGAAAGATTCTTGTGTCTCCAAATGGGGGTGGAATTGATGGGAGATCAGCTTTCCTGCCAAGAACAAGTAGAATGCTAGACAAAACAAATAATCATCTCATGATTTGGAAGCAAGAAGGAGAAAGAAATGAAGTTTGAACGGCACGGCAGCCACCAGATCCCGTGTCTGACATCTGGACTGGCTGCAGATTAAGAAGAAGAAAGCCACCAAGTTTGGACAGTTATTTGAGCCTTCCCTGCTAAGACAGGAGACTGAAGGACCCAAGCATCAACTTGAGTTTACTCTCAGTGAATTGATAGCCTGCCAGACAGTTAATGAAAAGCCCCCAGAGAGCCGCTCCATAGGAAACAGCACAGATTAAAGAAGCCTTATACAAGTTGTGGTTTAGCCCAGAGTCAACCCACTTGCTGCTCAAATTAAAATGTTGCCACTGGCCCTTTGTTCCGGAAGAGAAAATTGAGTCCTCTGCTGGAAGAACATTACAGATAGATGGATAGATAGATATGATTTCAACTCAAAATTATGAGGCATGCCAAAAGTTAGGACATATGAACATAATACACAAATACTAATATACAAAAGAAATGGGTATATAGATAGATGCTCAAGATACTGGCACTATTAACTAAGGGCTGAGATGAAAACATTCCAGAAAACAAAAGAAAAGAAAGATAAAATATATGAAAGACAGTGTGTTTCACCAGAGAACTAGAATCCATTAAGGGAAGCTAGTGGAAACTAATAAAATGGGAGTGTAGGGTCACTAATGAGAAAAGTGGCAGGCACTTCAACCAGCAGAAGGCCGTGGTGACGTGGAACATCATTAGCAACTATCTAGAGAGAAGGCACAAAGGGGAACAATGAGTATACGTGAGATGTAGCAAAAAAGCTTAGTGTGGTCCAAGAGCTACAGGGTGCAACAGTTCTGTGCCTTAAACAGATGAAACTAACTCTAATGGCTTTATTTAACTCAGTATATCTAACGCATTATTTCAACTTGTAAATAAGTGCAAATCTATTACCAGCCAGGTTCTTTCCTTTCTCTTATTCAGCCTTCCAAATCAGTGTGCATTTTGTATCTCATGGTGTGCAGTTATCCCCACCATGCTTGAAAACTGAGATGTATATGTATATAATGAGGACTACAGAAGGAAAAGAGAGGGGGTGGCTCCATTTATAAAGCACTTACCATGTAAGCGTGATGATACCAACTCAGACTCTAAGCAAACAAGTACAAAGCCAAGAGTGGTAGTGCAGTCTTTCTGGGCATCAGCTCTATTCACTGACCCTAATTCAGAAAGAAAGTAGGAAACAGATGAGAGACACCTGACTTCAACTTCGGGCCTCCACATGCACTCATATCTTCACATACATGTTTGCACACAAATGGATATGAGATACAAATAGCACAGACAAGGAAGGAAAGATGGAGGAAGGAAGACCTATTTTTTGAAGACCAATGATAAAGCGAGAGTGTGCCAAACCCTGGGGATGGGGAGGAGCATGAGAGTTCATGCAGGTTTGGATGGTGAGGTGAGAAAAGACCTTTGGAGCAAGTTCAGTTTTGTTAGCTTGACACAAACCCAGGCATAACTGAGGAATTTCCTCCATTACCTTGTCCTGTGGGCCTGTCAGACATGGTTTACTATTAATTGATGTAAGAGAGCTCAGCCTACTGTGGGCAGTACTGCTCCTGAGCAGTGGGCCTGGGCTGTAGAAGAAAGGTCGCTGAGCAAGTCTGTAACCAGGTTTCCACAATGATCTTGGCTTCAGTTCATGCCTCCGAGTGCCTGCCTGGAGTTTCTGTCCTGGCTTACCCTATTGATGGATTAGAAATTGTAAACTAAATAAGCCCTTTCCTCCCCTTGAAGATGGAAACCTGAAACAGAAATGCTGGTTTGTAGTACAGAATTATAAGGGGAATAGTAAATTTAGGGAAAGAACCTGGGTGTGTAGGTGTGTGTGTGTGTGCAATGATACACATAGGGAGTTTAGAAGACAACTTTCACATGTCTCTTCTCTTCTTCCCTTTACTGAAGCAGGGCCTCTCCTGATTCTGCTGATGCTTATGTGAGCTTCAGCTCCTGCCATTGCTTTTCTACCCCCTGTCCCCAGAAGTGCTGGGATTCGGGGGACACACCAAAGTATCTGGCTTTCTTTTCTAAATGCAGGTTCTAGATACTGAATTCAGATTATCAGGCTTCTGCAGTAAGTGATTTTATCCACTGATCTATCTTACAATCCCAATTTAGAGTTTCACCTTATAGCACAAGCTGGCTTGCAACTGAAACTTGTAAAGATCCTCCTTCCTGTACAAAAAAAAAAAAAAAAAAAAAAAAGTGTCAGAATTATCGGCATGCAATACCATCCTGAACAGAAGAACCTCCCACCCTTTCTTCCCCTGTGTTATTAGCATAAAACAGCTTAAATAGCAACTCTCTAACAACAAATATAATATCAAGCAAGATCAATACAATTACTTATTTCTAAATATTTTACATGTGTTTTCTTCTTTACACATTAAAAATAACCACACTCATGTACTTTTAGTGACAAGTACTTGAGTATTTGTGACACTGTATGTTGGGTAATAAGGAGGTAGCTTTTAGTCACGTGACAAATGAAGATCTCGAAAGTGGGGATACAAAGGCAGCGTCTATTGTATTTCTGTTCACAAAGTGTGGAAAGCACAGTTTCCATAGCCAAGTTTGAGAAAAATAAATAGTAAATCCTCATTCTTTGAGGTTGGATGAGCGTTTGATCACGGTAAAAGAACTGTCTTAGAGAAGGAAAACAAACGATGAGGAGAAAAGGTTGAGAAGTTTAAGGACTAGGTTTCTTCAGGGATTGACATTAGCTCTGGGCTTACTTAACACTTCTACAAATAATCTGGAGAAAGGCAGGACTCTGTCAAATATCAGAGGGCTTAGAGAACGCTAAACTTTCTAGTAGGAAAGAATAAATTGGTGAGTGTCCGCAGGGAAGGCCTTGCAGTTCTGTGCAGGCCGGCAGAGAATGCCTGTTAAAGAGGGCGGCAGGGGAGGGGAAAGGGAGGCAGACCTTATACTCCTGGGACTTCAAAGCAGTGGCTTTCAAACATTCTAAATGATATACAGATCTCTAAGAGTTTAACATTCTGAGCTCTTTTCCTAGGAAGTGTGCTTATAAGCCCCACAGTAGGAACCACACTTCAGAGTGGTCTCAAATTGCAAATAAAAATTCTAACTATCTATGTTCTGTTCCTCTGTATATTCATTTAGTAAAAAGCAAATACTGAGTACTAGCTATAATCTTGGGCCAATGTTAGCTACTGAAGAAATACAGAGAGACCAAGACAAATATAACCTCTGACTTGAAGCTGACCTAGACCACATTGGGGGAGAGATAACCAAGCATTCACTCTATGATGGAGTAACTGTTCTAGTTCCCATCCTAAAGAGTTAGGAATGTCTCTGAAGGCTACCCACCTATTCTAGCTGCAGCTAGAAAGAAAGAAGGTCATAGATGTCTGTAAGAAGACATCTAACAGACAACAATACAGATGATGTTCAGTTAAATTACAAAAAGGCAGATGCACCATGCTATAGTTCAAACATTTACTTTATGTGGGTTAGGTATACATCAGGACAGGTATAGTGGAACTGGAACGAAGAAACCAGATTGAACACTCAGAGAAGAACATCTTCTAAATATATGACATTTTAGCCTTGCAGATGGAAGCTCAGAGAACACTTTATAAATTTTACATATATATATGTTTATGTCAATATACAAAGGGTCAGTTTTGTGAGTAAAGTTCTATTTATCATATTTCAAATACTGAGAGACAAAGACAAATAAATACCTTTGAAATTTGATCTGACCAACTTGCTTTTTTACCAAGTAAATAAATTTCTGAACAAATTATATTAAATATGGTACTTATAAGTGTTATTTGGAAGTTTATTAGGAGTTTCTAAGATACTTAAATTCTAGGAATACTAAAATAATCTTCTAATAAACATTGTTGTTTTATCAAAAATAACCAAGTAGTCTTTTTCAGCTGTGATGGGTAAGTAAGGCTTTCTCTCAGAGAAGGCAAATCCTGGGATATCTGTACTTTAACATGATAGCAGATCATTTCTCTCTAATGTGTACACATGCACATATATGCATACTTACAAAAATAAGATATATAGCCATATCACATATACAAATACATATACATATACATGCATACATACATACATACATACATACATACATACATACATACATACATAATTATGGCCAAATGAAAGAACGTGTGTATCACTTGAGGGTCCTCTAATAGGGTAAATTCCATCAGGGAAAGATTTGACTACCATTATCACCAAGGTTTCTGGCTGAGTAATTGCTGGGTAAAAGAAAAGAGGATAATTAGGTGTTATATTGTAGTATGATGAGCTATTATTAGAATTACTATTCCTTCCCCATGATAAAAATAATGAGATAAATCAGAAGATGATGGTACTACTAATTAAAACAATAGAAATAAAGGAAAGAAGAGAGGTTTTTTTTTTTCTTGCAAGAAAGAAAGCATGTATACTCAAATATGAGGAATTTAAAGAATACATGCCAAATAAATAAGGAAAAAAACACATGAGTTTTTAAGGTTTTGACCTTGAGGTCAGAATCTCAAGGTTGAAGCCATAGGAAGTGCTGAGCCTTCAGGGACTAGCTGCACTCAGGGCTACCAGAGACTTTGTGGTTGGAAGATCTTGAACATCATAGGAGCAAATGGATGCACAGCGCTACTCTAGAGCCGTCCAAGGTACAGAAGGAAGTTTGGAGGAAAAGCAGTTGCTCCTCTAACCTGCCAACTCACAGAAAGCCTATGTTTGTTATAATTCAACTCTTGTTCTCATGATTCCAGCTGGCTTCAGGTCACAAACCACCTTTGACACTGTTCATAGATCCTGGACTAAAAAACAAAGGATCTGGAGCAAATCCAACCATAAGACAGTGAATTACTGAAATTATTTCTAGAAGAGGGGAAAAATAAAGACCTCACATTGCTCAGAAGAGTTTTAAAAAGGAATATGACATGGGGAAATCTGTCCACCATCATCTGTATTGACCAGTGTTGAGTCAACAGCTGTCACTTTCTTTGGATGCCTTAAGTAGAGCAAATCTGGGAGCATGTCTCGCCTACACTGCACATTTAAAGCAAGCCCCGCCTCCCATCTGTTTAGAGCACCGTTAAAGGTATATCTGATTGGCTGATTCTTCTCTAGAGCCCTCAATGGAATTAGAGACCTACAAGGCCAAATGTCTGTCACCTCATGGTCACATTGCTGCCATTCTCACACTGGCTTCCTCTTCAGCAACTACTCTTAGATTACATGGTGATAATGTGAATATTCATTCTATCCTCATCACTTGAGAAGACGGCCTTGGGTTTAGCCATTTTAAAAATTTCTCCCTCAACCTTCAGCACTGTTGCCCTGCCTATTTCACCTTAATAAACTGCCCCTTTGTAAGGGATTGTGTCTTTACAGGAGTTGGCCTGTGGGAACTGCCTCCTGCTATTTTCCCACCATCTGAGCTTCATTACACAAGGACCTTACCAATGTTTGTTTTCCTAGAGCTGAACTTGATTTATGGAGAGATCAACAGCTACAAATAAATGAATAAGGATTAAAGATTGACCCTTAGGAATCACTTTTTTAAACAGCTTACTTTCATACACACACACACACACAAATGACAGGGCATATAATATTAAAAATCTGTACAAAACCAGAACCATTTTTCCATTTTTTCATCAGTGAACATCTGAAAAGCTTATAGATAGCACTACGCCATACCATCCTAAGTATTTTAGGCCTTATTAATTCTTACCATATGATGTTTCTTCTAGGTATAGAAAATTGTTAAATTGCTAAACTAATTGAAGATAATACGAATATTGCTTATCTCCTGTATCTCTGTGGCAGAGGTGTAGAGTGCTGTGTTATTTCTTTTCTATACATATAGTTATTGTACTACTTTACACATTTCATTTTGCATCTTTCTGCTTCTCTGATGGCTCTGTAATATTTGCACAACCAAGAATTTTAAAAGAGGAAAGATTTTTCCTGCTGTTTGTTATCTTTTGTAATGTTTAATGTCATCTTTATAGTTGAGATCTTCCAGCAGTACCAGTGTTCAAGTGGAATAGCTCGACAGAGAAGGTTCATTGTTACAACATTCATTCATTCATTCTTTGTGGACAGCAAAATCATTTCCTTTTCCAGAGTGGCTTCATTTTACCTCCCTGATAAGCCCACAGTTTACCACAGAGAATCACAGACTGTAAACGATATAAGACTTTGAAACCCTGTATTGAGCTCACAGTGTAACTGCAATCAGAAAACTGATTATTTAAATTTCCCAATGATGCACTTTATAAAGGTCAGTGTAATAACTTGAAGAGAGAAAATAAAAAAGGGATAAATATATAGATAAGTATTGGAAGCAAGACAGATTTGAAAAGTTTTGAAACAAAATAGAGTAAGCATTCTATGCATATTTGGGCATATGTATTTTGTTGAACTGCATATTTTATTCTTCCCAATATATAACTGACTATTAGAATTTAAAATAATTTTTAAATAAAAGATTCAGAAACACCATTTGTCCCTGAACAAAATTTTAGTAATAAGTACCCACTTCTTTCATGTACATTTTGTATTTTTAAATGGAAGCTGGCATGTTCAGATTCTCTTAATCCTCTTCTTGAACATCTAAAACAAGTAGCACAAAGAAACAGTAATCAATAATAGTATGAATTCCAGGTTGTTTTGAGTTGAAATGAACAACTTACTATTTACTTACTGCTACTTACTTACTTGGGAGCCATTTTTATGACTATGTAGAAGGGAACAGCTAACTTCAGCCCTTAGGCCCCATATTGTTTGGCAAGCTTCAGACAGGCATGGCAGTCAATGACACTGAAGAATTGATTCTTGAATCTGTTATCCTCCATTTATTACCTGTTCACAGGTAGGTTGGAGACCAAAGGGTACCTCAGCGTCCTGGTAGCTATGACAACTGGTGGCCATGGTTGATTTAAGATTTAAATTTTAATACTGGTGTCCATATATGAATTCCAGGCCCCCTTTTATAAATGCTCCCTTCTCTCAAATCCATCTTACCATCATTCTGTGAAGCAGTTTGAGATCAGATTTAATCAAACAAATGACAAAGAGGTTTTAAGCGGCTACTCCAAGTCCATAGAAGGATCGCTTAATTCATTTCAGATACTACGTTTATTTTTATTTTAAAATAATTAATATAAAATTACAAATTGATGGTTTTTCTGAAAATGGAAACTAATTTCAGGTAATAAAATGAGGTGTTTGGATTTTTATTAATGGTTTATATAAAATTGGGAGCCTACTTAATCACATGACAATAGGAAAACAAACTACTGTAAAAAAAATTCAATTTAGCATTATAGAGATGACTTTAGCACAACACTTTGTCTGCACCACTATATAAAAATACTCCTAACTGTGCATCAATTTTCACAGCCATTTAGTAGATTAGAAGGCAATTGTAAACAGTGTAGAGCCCACATTAACTCCTGTCAGCATCCTGCCTTTTGCTCAGTTATGGATTTGTTTGAAATAACAGTGAGATCCAAAGTGATTGCCTCGACATCACAGATCATATCATAAATATGAATGAAGCCAGCGTAATGGGATGCATAGCCCTGTATAGCAAGCAGGCGTTCTCCCTCTCATGGTAACGGGGCTATACCACGAGGAAGCATGCTGCTCTCTCTAGGAATTCACTCTACATGTTCTCATGTGGCACTCATAACAACTGACAGGTTTTCAGATTGCCTTAAATTTTATATTCTAATATTGAACCATTAATAACCACCTGTTCTTTAATGTTCAAAAATAAATCTAGATAATATGAAATCCATTGAGCTATTTTAAAGTGATTATTAATTTTAATAACATGCCTTTTGGTTTTTAGTAGATTATCTTGATTGATAGCTGCCTAAAAGCATAGCATGGTAGCACCTATCTCATCCCGATTGAGAGCAGTTAGCATGTAAATTCTATTGAATGAGAGTTTCTCTTATTCACATTTCTCCAGTAGAGAATTAGAAAGCTGCAGATGTCCTTTGTTGGGAAGATGAGAGTGTATATTTGAATTTGTTTTGAGTGGTGACTCTGGTATTTTAAATGCTAACAACATTGAGAGGTTTTGGTAGTAGAACAAAGAAATTCTGAAAAGACCTTTTTTTACACTATTGCATTAGAAGAAAGGGTACCAGTGCATATCTTTTTAATTGCTAGCCGCAGCTGCAATTGTCATTCTTTCTTAGATAAGGGTCATTTTATTTTACTACTTAGTGTCCTTTGTGGGAAAACATTTAGCACTGTAAGACCTTGCAGTACTGATTCATTACGTATATCATAGCCTTCAGAAAGAGTCTACCTTTCAGAGTTCAACATGGGAATTTCGTTTGGTTGTAAGTTGCTCACCAGTGGATCATTACCTGACTGCTCCTTGCAGCTGCTTTTGGTCCTAGCTTTCTTGTGTGTAGGTGAAGCCTTTCTTTTTTTTTTTTTTTTTTTTTTTCAACTTTTATTAGATATTTTCTTCATTTATATTTCAGTGTTATCCAGAAAGTTCCCTATACCCTCCCCCCTCCCGGCCCTGCTCCCCTACCCATCCGTTCCCACTTCTTGGTGTTCCCCTGTATTGGGGCATATAAAGTCTGCATGACCAAGGGGCCTTTCTTCCCACTGATGGCCAACTAGGCCATCCTCTTCTATATATGCAGCTAGAGACATGAGCTCAGGGGGTACTAGTTAGTT
>LR749526.1:1435921-1548421 GCA_902729485.2 Mus minutoides
GCAGTCATTGGGTCCATCCTTTGGAATCAGCTTCACACATGATCTCTTTAACTCTTTCAATGTGTGCTTTGTTCTTAATTCTAGGAAGGGGTGACGTGTCCACATTTTGATCTTCCTTCTTCTTGAGTATCATGTGTTTAGTAAATTGTATCTTGGGTAGTCTAGGTTTCCGGGCTAATATCCACATATCAGTGAGTACGTGTTATGTGAGTTCTTTTGTGAATGGGTTACTTCACTCAGGATGATGTAAAGCCAACTAGAGAAACTAATGCTAGTGAGGCAGGTTTGTTTGTTTGCATGTACTGTACTGTGCATTGTACCTTACATACAATGTAGCATCTTATTTAATACATCTTCCTCTTTTCTTATAAACAGTAGCCTTTTAATTGGCAAAATCCCATTATACGTAGTGCAGTGCTGGGGTTTATAAAGATGTAAGTTTGTATCATACCCTGACCAGCTTCATCTGCACATACTCACCCTTGCACTTTTCTCTTTACCCATTCCCACTTGTCTCTGTACCCTACTTGTTCTATTTTTTATGCCTTATATATCACATAGCTATTTTTTCATATATGAGTTGTATATCTACATAAAAATTGAAGGGCTGAGGAAATAATTTCATGAATGAATCACTTGATCCATGAGTTAGAAACCTGTGGTTCTCTGTTATTTCCTAATCATTTCCAAATTTCAGATCCTATATTAAAGTTTTAATCCATTTGGATTGATTTGTATACAGAATAGGGAAAAGATTTAATTCCTTCCTGCTACATGTAAATCTCTCATTTTCCCAGCTCCATTTGTTGAAGAAACTCTTTTCTCCAATATATGCTTTGGCTTTTCTCTGTCAAACATCAAGTGACTATAGTCATGCGGCTTTATCCCGGGGTCGTCTTTTCCCTTGTCTTCTGTGTGTATGCATGTGTATATGCCAGCAGTACCTTACTATGTTTACTACTAAAGCACTATAGTATATCTTGAAATCAGGTACTTTGACACCTGCAGCATTTTTCCCCTTATTTAGGTATATGACTTCATTTCTGGGTCTTCAATTCTATACAAACCATCACATTGGGGTTGTTTTTTTTTTCCATATAAAGTTGAGAATTGCTCTTTCAATATTTAAAAAAAATGTTTGAATTTTGATGGGGATTGCATGAATCTGTAGATTGCTTTTGGTAAGATGGCCATTTTCACTATGTTAATCCATGAGCATGGGAGACCTTTCTTTCTTCTGAGGTCTTTGACTGATATGTACAAAAGCTATTGATTTTCATATGGTGGCTTTTGTATCCTACCACTCTGCTAAAGACTATCGATATCTAGACTTGGCTAGTAGAATCTTTAGAGGTGCTTGATAGATATATCTACAAGTAAGAGTGACTTGCCTTTCTTTCCTATTTGGGTCCCTTTTCTTTCTCTTAATGTGCTAGCTAAGACTTCAGTAAGGATGAAGACCATGAATGAATACCCTTGTTGTAAACTCAACTTTAGTGGCAATGTCCTCTATGTTTGTCATATGCTTTGCTATGTTTTAGTATGTGCTTTCTATCCTGCTTTCCCTAGGACATAATCATAAAGGGATGATTAACTTTATCAGAGGTTTCATGTAGGTTTTTGAGTATGAGTGTGTGTATATATCATCAATAAGCATGGGATTTCTGTCCTTAAGTCTATGGAAGTGATAATGGCATGTGTTGAACCATTCCAGCATTGCCTGAATGAAGCCCACTTGGTCATGGTACATGATCTTTTGAATGTGTTGCTTAATTGTATTTGCAAATGTCTTAAGATCTTTATAGTTATGTTTATCATACAGTATGATTTTTAGCTTGTGTCAGTGCTCTTTTATATTCTGTTACAGAAGGGTTGCTTTCAGGGATTTGGGGAAGGTGCTGTTTTATTTTTTATTGGTTCTTTCTGAATTTCACATCATGCACCTCAGTTCAACTCACCTCCCTGCCCCCCTTGTATCCCCTCTCCACCTCGACGACTTCTCAAGTTTTTTAATTTCCAGGTATTTGTGTGGGTCCTTTAGTTTCTCTTCCTGTTATTTCTTGATTTATTCCATTGTGGTCATAGTTATACAAAAAAAAAAAAAAATCAGTTGTCTTTTACTCATTGAGACTTGCTCTGTGTCCTAATATTGTCTATTTTAGAAAAGTTAAAAAGCATACACATGGGCTAGTTTGAGGCCCTCTGCACATATGTAGCAGAGGGCTGCCATGTGTGGCCTCAGTAGGTGAGAATGAGCCTAATCCTGGAGAGACTTGATGCACCAGGATTGGAGGATACCAGAGTGGGTGCTAACCTCTCAGAGTCAAAGGGAAGGGAGGAAGGAGGGCAGAACTCTCCTAGTGGGGACTGGGAGGAGTGCAGCATTTTGGGATGTTAATTAATTAATTAATTATGCATATATTATTTGTCCATGGTTTTCTTCATACCACTTTTAGTATGAGGTATATTTTGTTGTATGTAAATAAATAATATTAAATTTAAAAGTTCCATGAACTGCTGAGAAAAAAATGTGCATTTTACAGTTTCCATAGAATAATCTAAAGATATTAAGTTCATTTGTTCTATAATGTCATTTGCCACTGAATTTTGAAGGGTGTCGGTGTGACCTGTCTATTGTCAAGAGTGGGGTACTCAAATCATCTACTACTATAGTGTTGAGGTCTGTCTGAATCTTTGCACACAGTAGTGCTTTTGTCTTTGGTCTCTTATGAAGTTGGGTATGCCAGTGTTCAGTGAATATACGTTCTATGTGCTTGGCATATCTATCCCATCCTTTCTCCCTGAGGCTGTATTGGCCTCCATGCAAAGACATTGGTATTAGTTTTTAATTCAGTCTGCTAATCTTTGCCTTTTGACAAAGTATGGAGATAGTTGAGATTCATAATTTGTGTGTGTGTGTGTGTGTGTGTGTGTGTGTGTGTGTGAGTGAGTGCATGTGTATCCCTGTCACTTTATTGTTCTATGATATTTTGTACTTTTCAATTCCTAGTTTGCTTAGTTACTTTTCTAGTGTGCCAGATTCTCTGCTATGGCCTCACAGCCGTGTTTAGCTTTCTTATCAGTATATATGATTCTTTCAAGTACCTCTAATTATCTATCCGTCAAGTATCTTCCATGCTGGCTTAGTGGTCATATCTTCTTTTATCTTGTGTTTATCATGGAAAGCTTTTCTTTCTCCTGCAATTATAAAGGATGGCCTTGATAAATTTTGTAATCTGGTCAGCATTTATTTTCTTTCAGAACTTGGAGTACATTTTTTGATACCATCTTAGCTTTTAGAGTCCTTGTTTAAAACTCTATGTGGATTTGCCTCACTATATGTAATGTGATTCTTCTTTGTTGCAACTTTCAATTATTCCCTCTTTGTTCTTTGTGCTTAGTATAATAACTATAATGTTATGTAGAGAATTTCTCTTCTAATCATGTCTGTTTGACATTCTCAATCTCTCCTGATCTGATTTTCTTCTTTCTTTTTTTTTGGGGGGGGGGGCAGGGTGGGGGGCAAATGATATATTCATTTGCATTCTTTTACATGCAGCCATTCACTTCAAAACCATTTTCTGAAGATGCTATCGTTCATGCATTGTATATTTCTGTTCCCTTTGTCAAAGTTCTGGTGTTCATAGGTATAGCAATGGAAATTGTGTTATATTCATATAAAACCTGTTGCCTTTACCAATGGAATCTAATTAAAGACCCAGAAATAAATTCACACACCTGTGGTTTTTCTTTTTGTATTTGTATCCTCTTCTCTGCCTCTCCTACTTCTGTTCTTCGAGTTATTTATTTACTTATTTTGTTGATGTTGTTGTTGTTGATACATTGACATTGTGTAGTCCCAGCTAGCTAGAAATTTATTATGTACACTAGGCGGACCTTTAACTCACATTTGAGTTGGAATTTGAACAGTTTTGCTTTTGTATCACCAAATTTAGCTTTAGGGAATTTCATTTCCTGAATTGTTTGTTTGTTTTTGTTAGTTTGTTTGCCGCTGTGGGGTCCATATAATTCAGAAGCAAGTGTGCTAGCACCGAACTCTCCATCTCCTTCCATTGATTTAGAAAACTATCATCTGTGTTTGCTGACTCTATCTTCTATGCTTCGCTGTGTACGACTCCTTTCTCCGTGCACTTAGTTCACAGGCTTGGCATTTTCATGATGTTCCACGGGTGTCCTGGGTTTCGCTTGCTCGCTTACTTGCTTGTTTTAAGCTAGAGCTATCTCCCATTGTTTTCTGGGTACCTCTTTCTGTGGAGCCAGACTGTTTTGAAAGTGCCTTCTCTAGTTAAGTGTAAAGCAGAAAGCATGGTTTCAGCACTGCCCCCTTCTTCTCCTGTAGCTGCTATGCACGACCTGTTTCTGTCTCTCTGCAACCCCCCGCCCCCCATCTTAATATTATTTGCTATTCTTCGTCAGCATAGAGTACAAACTATCCAAGGTGCTCTCTGCCTTCCCCTGTGATTACCTCCTTCTGTGGTTCAACTCACACTAGGAGAGTATTGTTTAAGGCTGATCCTTCTAGAACAGACTGGACACCTTCTCATGTTCAGTTTGCCTGTTTTCCTTCTTGTCTTTCTCTACTACTGAAACTGGTGTTTATCCTCTGTCCCCCATATTGCAGGTCAGCTGGCCCACTTTCTAGTAATCAGTGCTTTACTCCTTCCGAATTTTAGCAATCCGAGTGCTGTCTGCTGTCTCCCGCAATCCTTTTAAACATTTGAGGACAGGGTGGCCTGAATCTGACCTTATAGTAGAGCCTTTCAACAGCTCACATGTTCTGGGAGAAGATAGAAACTTAGCATTAGTCTATCAGCTTTCCTGTCCCAGCTCTGTCCATCACTGGAGTTCCAGTGTTGGAAATGGTGCCAAGGACAATGTGGTACCCAGCTCGGGGGCAAAGTCCTGTATGTGTGCCTTTGCGTAAATACATCAGAAGTGTCAGTCTCATTCCTTTGTTCCTAAAAGTAGGTAAGCTTAGTGGCCTCATTATATCTGCAGTAATCTAGTTTTTCAAGTACAATGTAGCTGACTAGTAACCCACAGAATATATTCACTGGAAGCCATGGCTGAGGTTCAAAGTTAGAGATGATTAGTGTATTCATTTTTATCGACTGTAGCACTTTATGATGCTTATGGAAATATTCTTAGTAAATTATTCAATCAAATAAATTTTGCATGAGGGTTTTACTAACAAGTCTAAAAAATTATTTTCAACTAAATTCAGTCAGACAGATGGATTTTGTTCTCCAGGTGGCTGCGTATTTTCTGCTTGATAACCTATTTGGCAGCACTGTTTTGAACCTGTGAATATTTATACTTCAGGTCCTTTCAATAATTAAGAAATCCACATTCTATACCAGATGTTTCTGATGACTAAACAACTTTGTTCCGTTCCAGAACTGTAACACTTTTTTAAACTTTGCTTTTGTTTTTAGTAATGTTTTCCCAAGAACAAAGACCAGAGCAAGCATTTACTGAAGTCACGTGCTCACTGCGAAACTACAGCTAATTTACTTTATTAAGCAGAAATGTAGACATCCCTGGAGCCTTATTTATTTTAGCCATTGAGGATTTTAGAAGCAATAAAAATTAGCTAGTTTACAATGCTTTCTGCTACTTTTCTCAGATTGTTAAAGAACTTAAGAAACAAACTGGACTTTGGAAACTACACAGTTATACTGTCTGAATAAGCTATTATCTAACTTCATAAATCTTTATATTTTTCTACTAAGACATGTGCTACAAATGAAAAATTATCATAATAGAAACCATACTAGAACCAAAGAAACCTCATTCACTTGCGCTTTAATAAGCCCCATCCTGGCAAGAGATTTGGAAGGAAGAGTTCTGTTCAACTTAAGTTTTTACCAGTTCCCTAACGCATTTAACCTTGATTCCAGCCATTCATAGAGCTTAGCATTGTTGACTTATTAAGATTAATTTAAAGCCTAAAATAATATTTAATGGTCTCTCACTTGGGTCCCATTTCCATAATGGTGGGCAAATAAACTTGGACTATTTGGTGACTTTAGTTTACATGTAGCACAACAAGAATTAATTCAGAGTTACCAACACAAAACACTTGTAAATTACATTTCAGGGTATTCCTAAGGATTTTTTCTTTCTGGTTGCTTCAATTTTCTATGTACCAGACAGATTACTATCTTATCTGTTTAAATAACTATTTCATAAAAATGTTACTTTTTTTAAAAATATGATTCATAAGAATCATTTACCATTCAGTTAAAAACTCTAAATTAAGGTTCATATTTGATTCTACAAGAAATAAGCCAAAATCTGGTACAGTTTTGTGGCCATCCCACTTTGTTATCAAATGCTTTTTAAGCAAGCATTTCTATCATTTTTGCTGTCTTAAAGACATCAGGATCTAATGGGTGCAAATGATAAGGAAGCTTTGTTTCAAGTAACTTTTAGATTTCACAACCCTCCAAATAGCCTTCCCGTTCACTTGTCTCTGTGTGTGGGAAAGAAGGATGGGCACTGACCTCTCCCCTCCTCAGAAGACTCACATGCCTTATAAAGCTGACCTATGTTCTGAGCATCACCCACCAACCTTAGAGACGCACATCTGCTGGGCTGTCCAGCTGCCCTTCTTTTTGTTGCTTCCCAGCCATTCTTTGAGTGAAATTTCAGTTCTTATGTCTTAGGACCTGCTCACTCACAAGCCCCAGGGAACCCCTCCCATGTCAGTCTAAGCTCTCAGCCCACAGCCATCACTTCTGTAAAGAGCCCACCAAGGCCCTCATGCCTTTCCCGCTGAATGCTAACACTCTTTGTAATTCAGGTTTCAAATACAATTTTCTCCAAAACTTTCCTAGTAATAATTTACTAAAACCTTCCCTCTTACATGTTATAATTGCATCCTTCACTTTTCCTTCACTGCATTTACAAGTAATAATTACGTATTGGATTATTTATGTAATGCCTGCCTCTCCCAATAGAATGTAAGTTCTGTGGTTTTCAAAGTTGAAGTCAGAGGAAAGACTTTATTGTAATCAGTATTTCACACTGTTGACAGGTAAATTAGAGTTAAAATAGCTCCCAACAAGCAGTGCACAGCCTGAAACCTGAGATCAAGGAGAGGCTATGGGGCATGATAGAAAAAGTACACCAGTGAGTGTCGGGGCCTGAGAAAACAGGCAGTGGTAGGAGCCGAAGGCTGGCTTCTACGTGGAGGAAGCACTCAGTATTTCATAGCATGATTCTGAGACTCTGTCAGCTCCTCCAAGCCTCAGTTTTCTTTGTATAGGAAAGGCCCCTAAAACCCTGTGACCATTGTAAGTTCAAATGGAAGACACAGATGAGCTTGGTCGGCAGGCTTCCTTGAGCTTCAGTGAACAGACTGTAGCTACAAACTTTACTGGGAAGTTCAGACCCAGACAAGAATATAGGGATGGACAAGGAGGGAGAGGGAGGGCGAAAGGTGTGTGCAAGAAGAAACAGTTTACTTCAGTGATCCCTTCACCATGTCATCAACCATTGACATTTTTGATTGATTGTTTGGTCCGACATTATTATCATTATTTTCTTCTTCTTCTTCTTCTTCTTCTTCTTCTTCTTCTTCTTCTTCTTCTTCTTCTTCTTCTTCTTCTTCTTCTTCTTCTTCTTCTTCTTCTTCTTTCTCCTCCTCCTCCTCTTCTTCTTCATCCTCTTCTTCTCCTTCTTCTCTTCCCCCTATCCCTCTCTTCCCCCTCCCCTCTTCCTCCTCCTCTTTCAACCTAATTTCTGAAATCCCTTAGATTGTAAAAGAATGTCCAAAAACTCAAGGACCCTTTTCTTTAATAAGAGAAAGAAAAAAAAGGAAGATATGCAAGCAATTTGTCAAAACTCTCAGGAATTACTGCCCAATAATATTG
The DNA here is from genome assembly GCA_902729485.2 of Mus minutoides. Lineage (NCBI taxonomy): Eukaryota > Metazoa > Chordata > Mammalia > Rodentia > Muridae > Mus > Mus minutoides. Next base: position 1,443,820 of record LR749526.1, read on the forward strand.
AGAAAAAGTAAATTTTATGTTCTCTTAATTATGATAATTCTAAAACATAGGGTACTATAATGTCAAATTTATGTGGCCTATTTTGCATTCTACATTTTAGACTTGACTTTTCAAAATCCTTTTTTAATTATATTAGAATAAGAGTAGAAGGGTCAGGGTTATTTCTAGCTAATGTTTATGAGGGATTAGTAATCTATCCTTTTGACTTTTTTACACATACGTGGAGGAAATCCTGTCTGTATAATTCTAAACCGTATCTATAGCCATCTGATGTGACTGGATGCCTACTCACATACAAAGTTAACATGTCTGCAGCTGAAAGACTGTCTACCTTATGCTGCTCTCTTCCATTCTCTACCATTGCCACTTCTTTTCCTTGCCTGGGTTCTGTTACTTCTACTGGATTTAATGAGCATTTGCCAGCAACTATGAGATGTCCATTGAACTTTCCCTCTGAATATCCCTGAATCATGTTTATTCGATTATTGCTTACAGTAAAAGATTACAGTTTTGCTAATATGAAACATATTAGCTTTACAAAAACAATCATGTGGGAATGGCTGAAATCTTCCAATTTTTACTTTCACTTTTACTATATTTCCTAACAGGGTAGATTAGACAAGCTTTTATAATCCTTGACATGGTATCATAGTTCAGACAAAGATTGCTGAACATTGACAATTTAACCCATAATGCAATTGAAGTACCATACAGTTGAAATGAAGAATAGTCACAAACAGCTTCTTGCTTATGTGTAGCGTTTTCATATTACTTTCAGTAAATACAGCTCTTCTATTGTGTAGAAAGTGTAATCAGGATAGATTGTGCCTAGTGACAATGTAGGAAAACAAGACAAATGAAATGACCGGACAGAAGATTTGAGTTTCATATAAAGCAAGGCCTGTATCACTTAATCACTCTAGAGCTGGGCCAAAAGATCCATGGAAGAGCATGAGCTTGTGCTTGGGAAGAGGGTGGGGAAATCTTATTCTAGTTACCTTCTTTGAAAAATCCAACAAGTACTTAGAATAATGGGAGAGACTCTATGTGGAACAGCTCCTTGTACGTTAGGTTATTATTATTATTATTCATCCTTTCCCCCAAAATTACTTCCTTTTTTAAGATAGTGTCTAATCATATTTTGCAAGCTCACCTTCTACCTGTTCTTGGTCTCACCCTTTCCTTGAACATGTGGTTGTCCCCTGCCTCACTCTGTAAATAGTTGAGATTACTGGCCTATACAACTAAGCCTAAGTCACTTTTTTTTTAACAATGATTTAAAAATCTGCCTCCATTTCCCAGAAAGGATTGCACCCACATCATTCTGCACCTCAGATTCCTCTGTCTCTCCCTGTTTGGTAAGGCCTACTATGTTTAAGACTAGATGTTGTTGCTTCCATAGTGAATCTTCGGGAATCAACCTGAAGTTGTTGCTTGCATAGGTAATTCCTGAGAATACTAGTCCAATGTCTTTGCTCCTGCTTCATTTTATAAATGTCTGCTTTAGAACTTGCTCATAATTTATTCGCTTTAATAATATGCTTCTCTTTTCTAGACCTAATGCCTCAAGATTTAAGAGCTCACTCATATTTATGTTCCCTATCACAACCTGAGTGTCTGGCCTCTGCAAGATAGGCTTTCCATTGTTGTTACTTCAGTGTATGAATTAAACACTTGAAAATTACATGCAAGGTCTGACAGGCTGGCCTCTACTTTGAAACTGGTTGTATTCCCAAAGTTAATTTTTAAATCAGTTGTTTTGGAACTCTCACCAAGCAATTTCCCATGGAAGCAATGTTATAAATGTTATAAATGGTGGTTAGGTTCCCAGGCTAACCCCCCAGAGTCTATTTAACCCATAATGTAGCTGAAACCCTATGCAGTTGTAATGAAAAATAGCCACATACGGCACTGTTACCCGTGTGCAGTGTTTTCATTATATTAAGTAAATACAATTCTTCTATTGTGTAGAAGGTACAATCGGGGCAGATTACACCCAGCAACCAGCAGTGTACCATCCCTAGGGCTAAGAGCAGCCATACTGCTGAGTGCCACACAAGCTCATACGCTGAGTTGTACATAATTTCTTTAATGTTGCTTCTCTGTTCATCTGCCTCACCCCCTTCCATTGGGAATCCTTGGGAATCAGTCAGACTTGTTGTTTGCATAGTTAATGCTTGGGAAGATAATGCCCTCCTTGTGCGTGCATCATCTTCTAAATATCTGCTTTACAACTTGCTTCCAGTGGAAGTGGAGGAAGGTGCAGCAGCTGTACTTAATGTTTCTTCAGAGAAATAACACTTGGTGGTGTGTGTTAAAACACAATGAAACCTCCAAAGTTCTTCATAATCAGGGAGTGCACCATGACATGGAGGGGTGGTAAATTACATTACCCTGAATTAAGAGCTCTTCATGGAGGTAAAATTTAGAAGGTTCGGGGTAGAGGTTTGAATCTCCTTTGGCGAGTGCCAGTGCTCAGGCTGAGCTGCGCACAGTGACCCTCTAGTGAGTGGAAATTGGTCCCTGCCTTACTTTCCTCCTGGATCAGATGGTACCTCGCAGGCTGATGGCATTTTGTTTCCTTTCCTCTAAATTCCATATTTACCATTTATTTTAGCAGAGAGGGAATTCCTGTGGCATCAGAACTGTGCTGGAGGGGTTATGATGGTCACTTTTCTAAAATGAGATGTATCAAATAGCTCGTGTGTACATCATACCTGTTTTCACAGTGTTGGTTTTCATTCCAGGCTGTTGGATCTGCTTAAAACCAATTTGTTCCCTAGTGTCTGCCTTTAAACTCTGCATGATATCTAACTTCCGTCATACATGTCTGCATTCAGATCTGAATAACAGCAATCCCAGAACGCTGCTTTCTCCCATGACAAAGGAAGTTTTTCTTCATGACTTGCCTTAAAACTTTCATTTGATTCTGACGCAGCAAATATATGCTCCAACAAACTGTCTAATCAAATTTTATTTCCTATTAGGAGCCATCTGTTGGCCGATGACTATTCTGTTGGTTTTTCATTATTTTTATTGCTATTCATTTTACTTTGTTCATGTGTTTACCATGCCTCCTGCACGTCCTGTTTTTCTCTGTGCCACCCTTCAGTACTGCCTCTCCTGGGTGAGGGAGGGACAGGGAGGAGATGTCAGGGAGTCCACGGTTCTCTAGAAAAGTACTTGGGGCTCAAAGCCTTGTCCCTGACCCTCTCCTCAGCCTGTCAAAGCCCTCTTTAGTCTCTACCCTCTTTAAGCTTCCTCAGCCGACTTTCAGAAGACTTTCCTAGAACAAAAAAAAGGAACTGCTAAGGTTCTTGAAGCCTTTGACTTCTGTAGCAAGAGCCTGGCCTTGGTTTCTTCCTCCGTCCTTGCTGTCCTTCTGAGGCTGTAAAACACAAGCATCCCCCCTTCCTCTTCTAGATCACCGCTCTGCACAAAGGAGTGTTTGTGTGGGATACTTCCAACACAATCCAATACCTACAGAAATGTTAAAATTCAGCCACCAACTTATAATACATGATTTTTCTCTTGTCTACATATGCTCATTTGCATAAAGTGCTGTTTAGCCTGAATCATAGTTGTCTATTTAAATGAGACCTTTCCAGCCTTTTTAGTAGCTCTCCTCTCAGGTAGAATTCCCTGCAAGCTACCTTTGACCTGACTGTTCCACTGCTATGTCAGAGCTCAAATGAAAGCTTGCCATGGTGATGTCAGCCACAGGAATTCCCTCTCTGCTAAAATAAATGGTAAATATGGAATTTAGAGGAAAGGAAACAAAATGCCATCTGGGTGGACCTCACTCCTCTAAATTTCTCTTCTCTGTCTTATGTGCACATTTGACAAGTCAGTAAAACTAAAACAAACTCAGCCAAAGTTCTCCTCATGTTTCTGTCTGGTTCCTTTCAAACCAACCACAGCATCCAAAAGCATCCTAAATGTTTAATGGTTCCTAGCTCTGTGACTGATATGTATAGGTGCTCAATAAACACATATTGATTTATTACTCAATCATGTGTGAACTTACTGTTTTTGGTTGGATTTTTCAATCGATCTAGTTTTTCACCTTTTCAGTTACTGTTTTGTTTTTGTTTCTGGTTTTTTTGGTCAGTGGTCTTAATTACCCACTGCAGGTTTACCATCCATGGGTTATATCTAAACAGAAATGCAGAGGCATTTCTAAAGTGTTTGGTAAAGAATTTGAATAAAGTAGTTCATATTTTAAAATTGCAGATGAATATTGTACTAGTGATTAATTGTAGCAAACATCTTTTGAAACCATTTATCTGGCTGAGAAAAAGATGACAATAGCTCTATCCCTTGTGACCAGAGTGTCACTGGATTCCTTCAAAGTCGTTTGAGGTTTTCTTTCCTCCTCCTCTTTAGTCTCTCATGGATGATATTTAGTTGGACTCCCAAAGCAACTGGAGGAAGAAAATCTTTGGTGTTTATTTTTGATAAAATATGAGGCATTTACTTTTGTACATGTTAGTCTCAGAAGACTTCAGTACACTCTTTTGTTCTCTGGAGTCTGGTGTCAGATATGGAAATTTAAGTACTAGTCTGCTTTTGGTCACTAGAAAGAAACCTCTATGCAACACCCACATGTTTAAGTTAATTTTAATATCTGCAGCATTCTATAATCTTAATTTCCATAAAGTAATGGCATGCGGTTGTCATGGCTATAGGCAGTTTGTTAAAGACCCTGTTACTTTGTTTGTCATTCTTTCTCTAAACTTTTTATTTTATCCATATTTGCTTAGCCAGTAAGTTAGAGGGCTATTCTTTTTAATTATTCTGATCACTCTGTGCACCAAGTCCTCTCAGGTCATAATTTTGAAGTGTGAAGAGGCGGGAGCCACTTCCATCCTGACTTCTTGCCAAAATTGTTAATATTGTACTTCCTCTGTGTTTGACTTCATAAAATCTTTCCAATAAACTTTGCTGATCACTAAGCTAACTAATAAACCCAAAGTGAGTGTTAATATGTGTGTGCATGTATGTGCATGTATGCATGCATGTCCATGTGTGTGCTATGTGTGTGTATTCAGGACAAATGCTTATATCAGAGTTTTATCAGCTATAATTCCTTTGAAGTCAGATCTGAATTACTTCTTTCTGGTTTAAGCATGTTGGCTGATTTTCAGACTTGGATGAGTTTCACTGTAAATTGCTGTCGATGTGACTGGAGCACCCAGGAGCTGTCAGGATGGCTCAGTGATTTAACACTGGTGTCCTGCAGCTTTGCCTGTAATCAGCAGATGCTGCAGTATTACCATAAATGTTTTCCTAACTGCTTCTGTCAAAAAGAGAAAATTCTTCCTGCCCTGAGTCTGCCGCTTCTGATTAAATTCAGTTTGCCTTCTTTTGCATAATTAATGTCCCATGATGATCTCTAACCTTTTGTTTTTAATATTGCCTCTTGGTTTAGACTCACTCTTTACAGGGAAGCCCAACCAAGAAAGGACAAAAAGCAATGGCTGGTGCTTTTGCACGCTCCCCCAGCATCTCCTTGCTTTAACTGATACTGTTGTCTACACAATCACTTGTGGTTTGGTCTTGGCTGTGTTTGTCGTGCTGTGTGGTTTCTGTTCCACTTCAGAAGCCTGTTTCTGCAGCTCTTTGTTTGCAGCACACGTTTGCCTGACACCATGTGATGATAAGATCTGCTTTAGGCTATGCTTACCCGCTCTGTAAAGTAAACTCTTAGACATGAGCCAGGCGAAAGGCTTCCTGATCTTCCACAAAACTTTCTGTATCTCTAGCCCAAAGGAACTCTGAGATTATCTTTATTATAACAAAGTAAATGTGTGTATAAGATGAATACATTAAAAACTGAAGACCCTGTTTGTCAGCTAGTATATTTTAATACATTATCTCAGTGGGGAAAGATTCTTAAGTTTATTAAATACTATTAAACCATGAAAAGCCTGAAGTGCTTCTCTGCTTGTTCCTTCAGAGCTCAGAATTCTTTGGCCTGACAGCCACCTGTGCACTTTACTTCTTAAATGGAGTGTGGATGCAAATAGATACAGTTGGTGGTGTTATTCTTACACTGTAAGATTTTTTTTAAGAAGCTATATGGCATCTCCCAGATCCTAAATAAAACCTACAGTTTTGAAAGAACTGCCCTGCAACCATAATTGTATGAAATTACAGTAGTAACATTTTCCTATGCTTCAAAAGAAAGATCTAGTAATTGAGCTTCATGTTTAGGGGATGATACTATTTCTTCTATAAAAATTTTTAACCAGTAAATGTTTATCACATTATTTTTTATTATTTTTATATACAAACACAGAACTTCAGAATAGAAAAGATTTTAGACATCACAAACTGTTCCTTTTTTTTTTTCCTCCTTCTTCTTTTTTAGTTTATTCTATTTCCTCCTGACACTCAGCTCAGCAACCATGGCATAAAGCCAGAATGCTACATACAGTTTGGGGATTTTCAACTTTTGGCTACTGAAGTATTAACTTTAAATATAAGTTTGAGTTTATCACACAAAAAGAACAAAGGAGACACTTACTTTAACATCTCTGGTTTCATTGCCCCTCATATAGATTCCATATAAAAGTGAGATTTATAATTAAAAAAAGAAAAAAAATGCATTTCTTGACCGTCTTTATACTTATACTAAAAATCCGTGAACCAAATGCTACTTAGGCCTTCTGTAGCTCCAAGACATTGTTCTTTATCCACACATCCAACAACATTGTCATCCTTCCATCCTAGTTGACAATCACTTTGAATTAACTACTTCTAGAATAGCCATGACACCCTTTGAATAGAGCAACTGTCCATCACTCAGATAATGGCAAGGTGCCACTTGAAATTGAGACTATGAATTTTCATTGGTCATGCTATTTCCCACAGTTGTCACTAGAGTAATCCACATAGCTTCATGGACTCAATTTTCTTGTTGGTCACCACTTCTGAGGAGGATTCACCTGGCACTAAATGTACTGCTGTGTCCACACCTGCGCACATGAGACCTGTATTTAGAGAGTAGCAAAATTAGAGAAACATCTGGAACTTGCAAGAATCCGAACAAGGGACTACAGTTTACTCAAACTAAAGATTTCACTGGATCGTTTTTTATCAGTTTCTTTCATTTCTAATTTATTCATGAATATAATGTGTTCATCACCACCACCCCCAGTAAAGGAAGGAAGGAAGGAAGGAAAGAAGGAAGGAGGGAGGGAGGGAGGGAGGGAGGGAGGGAGGGAGGAAGGAAGGAAGGAAGGAAAGGTCACAAATGTGTCTCACTCAAGATATTTGAAGGTGAGAATGGGAGCTATACCTCTAAGACAGAGTCTCCTTCCCTCTTACAGGCCCCCCAGAAAACTTCCTTGGTTATTTTTTGCCTAAATAATTCTAGACCCTCAAAACTTTTCAGCTTGATATTTCTGTAAGTGTGCTTCATCAGGAAGCTGTCAGATAACTTTAAATGATGATGAACTGCAATTCATAAGCATTACAGCTGCCATTCCCACCATCTCTGTCATTCAGAGTTTAGATATTCACCCACCTTATTCCTATCAAATTAGCGCATAAATACTTATAACAGGAGTTATCACTGAAGCTATGAATCTAATGATAATATATGTCAGCATATACCAGATTTCCAAAGGAATATTGCATTGAAAGACTTCGAAATGAATTACCCTTCCTTTTTTTTTTAAAGTTTAGAACATTTAGAAATGTTTCCTGATTGAATGTTCTCAAAGAGTAGGTAGTTCTGTTTTAACTTAAAGCTACCCTTCTTTCAGAATACCTCTTCCTGTCTATTCTAACAGTTAGAAGAAGCCCAGGATTATGGCCTTCAAGGCTTGCATGGAGATCCGTAGCAGTCCTTTCTAGCCACATCATGGACCATGGACGGGTGGTCTGTACATTTCAAAGAGCTTTTATGCAGGAACCCTTTGAATTATTGGATCATGTTTGGGGGGAGGGTTGTTTGTTTGTGTGTTTGTTTATTTGGTTTGGTTGGTTAAGTGTTTGTTGTTGTTTTTAAAAAACAAAAGAAGTAGAAATGAAGGGATTAAGAGAATTCTGAAGGACATATGAAGTAAATGACCTAGCAGAAGGAGATGGAAGGCCTACAGTGTCTCTGGTACTTTTACATGGAACCTATGCTTCTGATCTAGTCACAGGTGTACAGTCTGCAGCTCAGCAGAAAGCAAGAGGAAGTGGTTTTTTGGTTCTCTTTCATGCAAAACCAAAGCACAAACAAATCAATAAGCAGAGCGCTTGATAAATGAAAAGGTTGTTCCAAGGCAGTAAGCTCAGTTAAAACCAAATCTGTGTAGGCAGCAGGGGGTGAGATAAAGCTAGCCTTACCTCCAGGGAAAGGCTTTCAATTTGCAAAAGGAGATTCTCAGGGCCCTCTGAACCCGGAGTCTCAGAAGCAAGTCAGCCCCTGCATCAAACCAAGAACTCTGTCCATGTCTTACAAAGAATAGCTACACTCCTGGTCTTGTTTGTTTGTTTGTTTGTAGTGTTGCTGCTGCTGCTGTTGTTGTTTTGGTTTTCCTTGGTGTCAGGCTTTGGGTTGTTTGGGTTGGTTTCCTGTATCATAGCAATGTTAACCTCATGTAATCTGTGAATCAAACTAGGAGATGTAATGGAAAGTTCTTGTCATGCCAAGCACACAGAGAACACAGCCAGGGGATCAGACAGAGACCTTCTTTCACAGAGTCTGGTAGAGAAGACATTTAAATAGATCTCATGTTTGGGATTTCTTAGGACAGAAATGTATGGGATCCTTGGAAATGAAGAGAGAGCCTATAGTTACGGAGCCTTTCTTCATGCTACTGTGCTAAAACACTTCTCCCCAGTTCCTAGCTGTGAAGCAGTGGGCAACTGAGCCCCTCTCTCTGCAGAGAGACCCAATAAGTTTGAGCATTGTTTTTTGTTTGTTTGTTTGTTTGTTTGTTTGTTGTCTTGTTTTGATTTTTACTATCTGTGTGGTACCAGCCAAGGAGAGGAAGAAGAGGACCTCACTGAGACATGGTTCTCAACCAGGTCTGGAGTTCAGAGTCAAGCTTTGGAGCATCACCTCAGTTCATTACATGTTCTTCCAGTAGAGTCCAGTTGATACTGTATAAGCCAGTCTAGATTTGGATATTTCATACCTGCATTTTCCCTCTCTGTTTCAGGGAAGGGTATACTACTCTTGTTCTCCTCAGATCCTCTAACTACTAAACCTCGCCATCCACTCCTTAGAGGCCCCTTCAGTCATCACTGACCTCTGCGATTGGCTCGGGCCTGTGCCTTTTCTTGTGAACTCTAACACACTCATAGTACTCAAGCTTTCGGCTTTATTAAGAAACGCGGAGCTTGACTTTTGTCAAAAGAAATAACATAAATCACATTTAATAAAGCGTTTTTATAATTAGAGGCTATAATTAGAGGCACAGAGCCCAGTTTGGTGGCTTCTACCTGAAATCCCTGTACTCAGGAGGCATAGGCAGAGAGGATCATATGGGGTTTGAGGCAGGCTGGGTTACATAGAAAACTCCTATCTCAGAAAGGAAGAAGGCAACACTTAAAACCCTGTTCTAGTCTAGTTGCTCTGTTGTTTGCTGCAAGGCATAAGTAAGTAGCGTGGTACCCAGGCCATGTAGATGCGGTGAGATTGGCAGCTTGCTGGAGGCAAAGGCTGTGCCTCATGCCTGTTTGCTGTGCACTGTGCTTCTGCCACCAGCATCAGCTAGCTGCATAGGCACTGTATACTCCAGTAAATGAGCAAAAGCATATCGTCCATGTTGTATTCTTAACTATCACAGAACCATAGAAACTTAGAATAAAATGGACACTTCTGTTTCTAACACCACAAGGGACAGAAAGAACACAGACTCTCAATAGCATATATTCTTGTTACCAGAGGAACATGTAGCAGGTGGATCAGAACATGAACATGAGAGAGAAATCTGGTGCCAGGTGGCATCATGGCTATCAGGAGGAAATATTGATGAGATTTTTGGAGATATTAGATTATCAGAAACAAGAAAGTCTATTGGATAAATACGGATAAAACCATTTTCATCCAGTGTTGGCTGCTAGTGAGAAAACACTGGGCTGGAGCTTTGGCATTTAAAGCAAATCAAGGCCTCTGCCATTCTCTCACTTTATTGGAAAACTTAGAGAGTGAGTTTAAAATTCTGAACCTGCTATTTGACACAGTAGTACTTATTAAAATAAAAACGTCATGTGCCCTAAAATATCTGTAACCGAATATCTTCTCAGGCATTAGCAAATCTGATCCGTGGGCTTACTGCTTCTGCGAATAACGAGTTACAGAGAGGCAGGTATAGGATCAGACAGGACCCAGCACAGCCTGAGCACAGGCGTGCCCTGGAAATAGATCCCCCTAGTTCTCTCTCGCTGGAGAGCGAGCTCGATAGATTTGTAAGGCCAGAGTGAGTGTGGGTAAAACATGAGGAGTCCGTAGTTCTCTCTTGGATCCCAGCACTGATGCAGTGGTGCTGCGGCCTCCCGTTCTGCGTTGACTGTTGCAGATGTTAGGTGACCAGCAGCAGCAGCAGCAGCAGCAGCAGCAGCAGCAGCAGCAGCAGCAGCATGCTTTGGAACCAGGTACTTAGTCTTCGCCAAGCCCCAGAAAGTCTCTCCACATCCAAACCTCCTTCCTCAGACTTTAATCAGCCCTGTAGGAATGCAAATAAGACAATAAGCACGTGTCTACCCACCTGGCACTGAATGTAGGATTTGATTGGTTAAAATCATTTTTATTGCCATCCTTTTTTTTTTTTTTTTGGCAGCCAAAAATGGAGGGAAGTGCTGGTAGATGCTTTATTGACAAGACACTGAGAATGTGGATATAATTGTATTAGAGGTGTAATTTATTAAATCTAAGCACTCTGTGGGTTGTTACAGTTCATAATTATGTCATTAGCACATATCTAGCATATCATGTAGTAAACCTGACTAGACAATGACTTCATTCATTTAATTAATCTGACCTCCAATCCGTAGGTCTGTACATGCATAAGATGAGTATGTACAAGGAGAAAATGCACAGGGTGTTCAAGGAGTAAAGCAGACCGAGTGTGGAGGGTCACTAAAGTTCTGTCACCAAAATGGACTTGGTGAAACTGCAGACTTCGCTTTTCTGCAGTTCAATTCTTGCAGCCTTCTTACATCGCAAGATCCCATTAATTGCAAAGACATACTCATCTCATTGGATTCTTTCCTCTTCTGGAGAAAATGTGAGCCAGTATAGGAAAGAAGGACCATTCACAAAAGGCTTTAAAAACCAGATAGTTCTCAAGTATGCTACTGTATGTAATGGTTGGAAAGGAATGTTCATTCCATGTTTTCAAAATCACTAAGTTATTCAGGGTATAATATTGTTCACTAAACTCTGTTAGTGACAGGTGTAACTGGCTGACCTCTAGTGGCTGTAACTGTAGCTACATCTTAGTTTACTGGGGGCTTTTAGGAAGTTGGCTTCTGTGCTAAGGCTCTGCCCCACTCCCTGAGTACAGGGGTATCTTTAAAAAGAGACAAATGGGGAAGGAAATATGAGTTTCTAAAGGAGGAGTTCTGTAAATTAGACTATCTTCCCCGACGTTCCATTAGTCTATGTTAGAGGGCGGGGTGTAGAGGGTGGACTCTTGCTCACTGTGAGGGCAGGTCCTGGAAATGGAGCATCCAGCTGCCTTATGCAGCAGTCTGCCCTCATCTTCAGACCTCCTCCCAGCCAGCTTCCAGCAGCAACGCACGTGCAGCAGTGTTACATGGTCTTGCATGGACTGGTTTATTAGATGTCAGTGTCTTTCATAATGTGTAAACGGGGGGGGGGGGGGTGGGTCTTGAATATTCTTATATTGGTTTCATTAAGGCTCCTCGTATATATTGTCATGTTTCAGAGACAAACTTTAGAAATGCTGTCTGTGACCAGGAATTGTCCAATAACTTAGGTATCTGAGTGTTCTATTTATTCAGGAATGACAAAATAATAAATGTACATTTATTACAGAGCCCTGCTGCAGAAGACTGGGAGAGATATTATACTGTGGCAAATAAGAGAGGAGTTTGCCATGTGATGTTCATCTCTTTTTTGCCTAATCTTTACAGTACATTATACTAGAGTATTCTGTGCAGTGTTCTTGATATAACTGTCCTGACCCTTTAACAAAACCTTGCATGATATCTTAAAACATTAACAGGTATAAAAAGAGGAAATATAGTAGAAAATGCAATCATTAAACCCAGAGAAATGTTCAACAGCTTTAAGTCATCTAAAAGATCAAGGGAGAACATAATTGAGGGTAAATTATGGTCATTTCTAGAACTGTTGTATATAGATCAGTGACTCTTGGTGCAGGATACTTGAAAGTATTTAGAATGTCTTTCATAATATATAAATGTGGGGGCTTATTTGACAGAGAACTTATTTCTCTCAATGGTTAAATGAACTGTGAATTCCTAGACATATACGGCTATTGTGGCTCTCCAGTACATGTTTCTTAATCTCAAATACCATGTGGATCATACAGCTCCATAGACAGACTCCAAGGTCTCTTCTGTGATGACACATGTAGCTCTTAAAGACTGTATGACAAATGGAACAAGGGACAATTACCCATCCTTCCTTGTCTGTTTGCCTGTCTTCTTCAGCTTGACCAAAAGTACTGTACTCTGAGGCGTTTTTTTTTTTTCCTACCCACTGTATGGTACATTTCTAGTGCTTTGTATTTTGTGTTACCATAGAGACAGGAGGTATTCCAAAGCCCCAGGAAGAGAGTGGAAGCAAGTCTTTGAGTTAACAGTCCCTGCTGGCAAGAAAAGCCCGAGGCAGGAATCTATAGCAGTAAACAGGAGGAGGGAGTTGTGTGGTCCGATCTGTCTGTGTGTCCATGGAGTCTTAGAAAGCCTGGATTCAGCCAAGGCAGCATTAAAAATGAGCTTTTACAGAAACCAATTCTTCGGAGATCCCAGGGCAGCCTGGGCTCTCATAGAAACCAAACTGGGTGTTTTATTTGCAAGAAAATAAGTGACACGACATTGACCGACTCCTTTTTCTGTTTCCTCATTAAAAAGGGACAGCTTCGACAAGAGGCCCTCCTTGCCTCAGTTATTTTGCTGATCAAAAAAAAAAAATCTCACCTTTAAAATGAAGGTCGATAATTCTTAACTTAGCTGAAACAATGAGAAGTCAGCTTGTAGCTCCAGCACCACATAGCCAACACGCAGAACCATGAATCTATCTATATATGATAGAAATGAGAAGACATTCCCCTCAGTTGTGTTCTCCCTCCATACTGCGCATGACCTAAGGCTGTTGTGGTTTTCTGTATTTAATGATTACACGTTCGACTATATTGCCTCCTACTTCATACCTGTTAAAGATATCATACTTCTTAAAGATATCACACAGGCCCTGCTAAGGGAATCTGATAATGAACTTCAACAGCAAAAAACATGAAGTGAGATTTTAGAAGATCAGATGCCATCAGATACCTTTAAAATCACTTGCTCTGGGGAGACTGCAATCTGTGGTTAAGGTGTTTGCTAGATTTCTTTTTTTCTTTTTGGTCAGATAGGACAGTCCAGGTAGGGTGCAAGCACATAGAAACTCAAACCATATTAGCACTTCTTCCCAGGTTACCTATACAGAACTGTGCTTGGAAGAAGTGTAGTACCGTAATCTATCTGTAATAGCAGAAGCTAAGAAAGGTAGACTGCAGGTCTTACTGTTGTCACCCTGGCACTAGGAGCTAGAAGTGGACTAGCCTGAGCTGCCCCCTGTTAGGTGATATCTACTAGTCAAGTCAGATTCTGTAGTCCATCTCCTTTATAGAAGTATAGAAGAGTCTGAGCTCTTAGAAACACATACTAGATTTTATAATCAATCCTGGTACCATCAATCCAGGGCAAGAAAACACTACTGAGCTCTTTAGGGGACCATCTAAACCGGCCAATCTATCAGCTTTGACCCACTGCCACCAGTCCTCACCCTGACATAGTAGGCCCTGCTCTGACAAATAGGATATCAAGCAAGAAAAGCCACCTTCATCTGCAAACATGGAGAATCATGTTTACTAAATTAGATGTTTGTGGCTCCCATGGTATACACAACTACTAAGTAAAAGAAAACTCCCTAGATGGCAACCCAGTCCCCTAGTGCTTAGGAGGCTAGGTGAAAGTGTCACATCATGGGCAGTAGCAGCAGTAGATGTGTAAGCATTAGAGTTCACGTTTTCCTAGTTTCCCCTCCGAAAATCCCCTATCCTCTCCCCACTCCCCTGCTCCCCAACCCACCCACTCCTGCGTCCTGGCCCAGGAATTCCCCTATACTAGGGCATAGAACCTTCTCAGGACCAGGAGCCTCTTCTCCCATTGATGACCTACTGCTATATATGCAGCTAGAGCCACAAGTCCCTTCCTTGAGTAGAATTGTAGTTTCTGCCTTCTGTGTATTTTCCCATTCCCATAATCCAGGTTTCTGAGCACGTGTAACTGTCCATCTGCACACAAAGTAAGATCACAGTGAGACATTGCACAGCAAAGCACTGCTTTATCTCAGCCCAATATTTGTCTCTAATAATGCTGCTATAGATAATAACAGACACATTAAAGTAGCCTCAGAGGCCCTGAGATGCACTGGCACCACGTTACAGGATGAAAACCAAGCCCCCCCCCCAGTAACCTCACCCCGAATTTCAGTTTGCCTGTTCCACTCCTCACTATCTCTCCCATCGTGCTGTAGGCAAGGCCACTGACCTAACTGCGACCTGTTTGTTTTCTGTGTCCGTCTCACGGTTGACTGTCCCTACCTAAAGCACTTTGCTCTGTGCTTGTCGGATAACCCAGGAAGCATATTGGAATGAAGTGAAACATACATTTCAGGAATTTTTACCAGTTTTTTTTTCTTCTCAAGGAATGAAATTATTTTCCTGACCCAAGCTAACCCAGAATAGTAAACAAAAACTGCAGACAGACACCATCAACTTGCACGCACGTGTTGCTTGCAGTATTTATGGTAGATATGCACTGTGTAAGGTTTTTTCCTATCTGTTGACTATTTACAGCAAGTGGCTGCCACTGCATACTTACATTACTCTGGGTTACTGGCACGGAAGAGTGTATAATTTAAGATTAAAGCTGCACTTTGCCTTAGGGTGTAAAAACTGACTGCATGGAAAATCCAAAGCGTAGTAAGGCTGGTGGTTACACTGGTCTCTTACACACAGGTTCAGCGTTAAAAGGCTGAGTACACAGGACGAATGCGGGCTGTCTTAAGTGATCTCAAGGTGCATTGTTAACTTGGCTGTGCAGTCCAACAAAAGTTCAATCCATTAGAAAAATAAAACCATTTTCATAAAATTGTATCCTACAGTAATACCTGATTCCATCAGTACGTCTCCTCTTTTGTTGATGGCTCTCAAATTATGTATTGGGGAAGTTTACCCTCTCAATATCAAGAATGTATTGCTATCTGTAATCTATTTTAAATGAAATTAGAATAATACCTTTCTGTTTTATAATGTACTATGATCAGTATAAAGCATGTAACAAAGCTACATTTACTTGTCCATGCATAAGTGAGGAAAAAGGCTTGCTTTTGGTGACTTTTTTTAAATCAGATATTTTCTTTATTTACATTTCATTCTTTTTTTCAATTTTTTATTGCATATTTTATTAATTTACATTTCAAATGCTATCCCGAAAGTTCCCTCTCCCCTCCCCCCGCCCTGCTCCCCTGCCCACCCACTCACACTTCTCGGCCCTGGTGTTCCCCTGTATTGGGCATATAAAGTTTGCAATACCAAGGGGCCTCTCTTCCCAATGATGGCTGATTAGGCCATCTTCTGCTACATATGCCGCTAGAGACATGAGCTCTGGGGGTTCTGGTTAGTTCATATTGTTGTTCCTCTTAGGGTTGCAGACCACTTCAGCTCCTGGGGTTCTATCTCTAGCTTCTCCATTGGGGGCCCTGTGTTCTATCATAGAGATGACTATGAGCATCCACTTCTGTATTTGCCAGGCACTGGCATAACCTCATACGAGACAGCTGTATCAGGGTCCCTTCAGGAAACTCTTGATGTCCTATGCAATAGTGTCTGAGTTTGGTGACTGATTATGGGATGGATCCTCCGGTGGGGTAGTCTCTGGATGGTCCATCCTTTCATCTTAGCTCCAAACTTTGTCTCTGCAACTCCTTTCATGGGTATTTTGTTTCTTATTCAACACACTGGTCTTCCTTCTTGATTTTCTTGTGTTTTGCAAATTGTATCTTGGGTATTCTAAGTTTCTGGCTAATATCCACTTATCAGTGAGTGCATATCCAATGACTTCTTTTGTGATTGGGTTACCTCACTAAGGATGATATCCTTCAGATACATCCATTTGCCCAAGAAATTCATAAATTCATTTTTAATAGCAGAATAGTACTCCATTGTGTAAATGTACCACATTTTCTGTATCCATTCCTCTGTTGAGGGACATCTGGGTTCTTTCCAGCTTCTGGCTATTATGAATAAGGCTGCTATGAACATAGTGGAGCATGTGTCTTTAATGAATATGGATGCCTTTGCATTTAGAACATAGGTGTTGAGAATTGAGAGTTCATCTTGATAAATTTTACCTTTGATGAGTATGAAGTGTCCCTCCTTATCTTTTTTGATAACTTTAGGTTGAAAGTCAATTATACTCGATATTACAATGGCTACTCCAGCTTCTTTCTTCGGACCATTTGTTTAGAAAATTGTTTTCCAGCCTTTTACTCTGAGGTAGTATCTGTCTTTGTCACTGAGGTGGGCTTCCTATATGCAGCAAAATGTTGGGTCTTGTTTATGTATGTTAGTCTATGTCTTTTTATTGGGGATTTGAGTCCATTGATATTAAGAGATGTTAAGGAAAAGTAATTGTTGCTTCCTGTTATTTTTGTTGTTAGAGTTGGTATTTTGTTCATGTGGCTATCTTCTTTTAGGTTTGTTGAAAGATACTTTCTTACTTTTTCTAGAGTTTTCTCTTTATTATCCTTTGAAGGGCTGGATTTGTTGAAAGATATTATGTAAATTTGGTTTTTTCATGGAATACCTTGGTTCCTTCATCTATAGTAATTGAGAGTTTTGCTGGGTATAGTAGTCTGGACTGGCATTTATCCTCTTTTAGGGTCTGTATGACTTCTGCCCAGGATCTTCTGGTTTTCATAGTCTCTGGGGAGAAGTCAGGTGTAATTCTGATAGGTCTTCCTTTATATGTTCCTTGACCTTTTTCCCTTACCACTTTTAATATTCTTTTTTTTGTTGTTTTGTGCATTTGGTGTTTTGATTATTATATCATGGGAGGAATTTCTTTTCTGATCCAAACTATATGGAGTTCTGTAGACTTCCTGTATGTTCATGAGCATCTCTTTCTTTCGATTGGGCAAGTTTTTTTCTGTAATTTTGTTGAAGATATTTACTGGCCCTTTGAGTTGGAAATCTTCCTTCTCGTCTATACCTATTATCCTTACGTTTGGTCTTCTTATTGTGTCCTGGATTTCCTGGATGTTTTGGGTTAGGGTATTTTCCCATTTCTCATTTTCTTTGATTGTTGTGTCAATGTTTTCTATGGTATCTTCTGCTCCTGAGAGTCTCTCTTCTATCTTTTGTATTCTCTTGGTTATGCTTGCATCAGTGGCTCTTGACTTCTTTCCTAGGTTTTCTATTTCCAGAGTCTCCCTTTGTGATTTTTTTAATTGTTTCTAATTCCATTTTTAGATCCTGGATGGTTTTGTTCAATTCTTTCACCTGTTTGGATGTGTTCTCCGTATTTCTTTAATGGAGTTATTTATGCCTTTCTTATAGTCCTCCATCATCATAGTGAGAAGTAACTTTAGAACCATATCTTGCTTCTCTGTTGTGATGATACATCCTGGACTTGCTATGGTGGCAGAGTTGGTTTCTGATGATGCCAAGAAACCTTTTTTTCTATTGCTTTTGTTCTTATGCTTGCCTGTGGCCATCTGATTATCTCAAGTGCTCCCTGCCCTTGATATATCTGATTGGAGCCTTTCCTTTCTGTAATCCCAGTTGAGTCAGAACTTCTCAGAGTTCAGCTTTGGGATTCTGGGATCCTTTGATGCTGAGAAAGTGAGTGTGTCAGAGTTCTTGGCAGTCAAGCTTCCTCTGAGACCCTGAGATCCTGGTGTGACCAAGATCCTGGGATCCTAAGATGCTGGGCATGTTAGAGAGCCTGAAAGTGTTACCTCCTCTGGGGATCGTGAAGCTGTCGGCTGAGTTTGAAACCAAGGTAGACCAGTGTTGAACCTGAGCCACTGGTTGGGAGTGGTTCCTGTGTCTGTGCTCCAGCTGGTCCCAGGCACCCCTGGTTCTGTTGGAACAGATTTTGTGTTCTACTCACCAGTGATCCTAAGATCCTAGATGGGCTAGGGCGCCTGTGGGGGTAAAGAGTCCTCTGGAGACTATGGGACTATTCATGAAGTTTGAGCCCAAGGTGGCCCAGTGCTGGAGCCAACCAGAAGGAACCCAAGCCACCTTGTAACTTTTTTTTAGCCATCTAAACTAGCATTTCTATATAGGAACATATTAGTTATGGGACCATTCTTAGGAAGCCTGTAGAAATGAGCAGTGTTTATTTCCTTTGGATTATTGATTATTACAATTTGAACTTTATAGTTTAAAAATTACTGTTGTCCCTGACCCTGATATAGCTGTCTCCTGGGAGGCATTGACAGTCCCTGACAAATATAGAAGTGGATGCTCACAATCATCTATAGGGCAGAACACAGGGTCCCCAATGTAGGAGCTAGAGAGAGTACCCAAGAGCTGTAGGGGTCTGCAACCCTATAGATGGAACAACAATATGAACTAATCAGAACCCCCAGAGCTCATGTCTCTAGCTGCATATGTATTAGAAGATGGCCTAGTTGGCCATTATTGGGAAGAAAGGCCCTTGGTCTAGCAATGTTTATATGCCCCAGTACATGGGAATGCCAGGGCCAAGTAGTGGGAGTGAGAGGGTAGGGGAGCAGGGCGGGGGGAGAGTATAGGGGACTTATGGGATAACACTTGAAATATAAATGAAGAAATTCTCTAATAATAAATAAATAAGGAAAGAAAGAAAGAAAAAAATTACTGTTGTCATTGCTACTAATTTTATAATAGTACTGATTATAATTTTTAGCTTTTTAACACCCAGATTCTAACCAGGCACAATCCTGTTTATGGTGTTATGACTGAAGATAGTGATTAGCTTTCTTCAGCAAAACTCCAACTTGACAATGTTGCTCGTCACAGAAACTTTCTGTAAAGATCTGCAAGCCCCAGAACAGTGACAAGTTGATCAGCTCTGTTTCTGTGTGTGGTCCAGGGCAGCTATGACTGCAGTTAGCTTCTGTGCCCCTGAAATATGACTGGTTGGAAACAAAGTGTGCTACAAGTAGAAAATAAAATGTAACTGTAACAACTGGAAACAAAACAGCAATGTTAACAATCTTGTTAATTTATTGTTCTTTGCTTCCATTTTGAACAATGTTAGCTTATTAAAAATACTTTACCTAAGTTTTTGGTATGCGTTATAGCTTTTATAAATTGATACATTGCATATGTAGCCCATGTGTGACTTTTGTTAGACTCCTATTGATAGTGCCCTTTTTGTGTCAATGCCGACTCCTCGGTAACCCAGGAAGCAAGAAGTAGACATGTTAAACCAAAGTGTGAGGTCTCCTCAGTTTTTATATCGCTATTGTTTTACTGAAGTGTTTTCTTTGCAGTCGATTAATGTAAAGCATTAAGTGAGGCATGATAATAAAATCATGTCCTGCTGATTTCAATAACTCAGTAAATAACACACAAAACCCTGTGCTGAGATGAGTTGAGGGAGCGGTGAGTGGAGGCTGTGAATTAGACAGACGAGGTGCCGGCCTTTACAGAGTGCATATTCACACTAGCTCTCTCACAGTAAGATGGCAGGTAGTTCTCTACTACTTGAACATGTTGCTAGGTTAACATATAGCTAATAGTGGTTGGCTAAAAAGTGTAAAGTAGCTTTTTCATGTATAATCATCCATAAAATTATTTTTATATGAACACAAATGAATCCTGGGATTCGATTCTCTATTAAAATCAAATTTTTCTTAGCATATCCTTCTTCCTTAACCATATACTGACAGTGAGACTCAGTTAGTGAAACTTCAGGTTGTAATCAGGTTTCTGTGAACATGTATTGCTTTATAAGATACAATCGCCTAGTTGAGTTTTTTTCCTTTCAGAATTTTGAAGTGTTAAGTAGATGGAGTTCCATGTTTTTATAGCAGACAGAACAGAGTCTTAAATACATCAAAGAGTTAACAACTTGTATGGAAAGCTGGATATCTATTAAGTTAATCACAGAACTCTCTTAGTCTTTTTTTTATTAGATATTTTATCTGCATTTCCAATGTTATCCCCTTTCCTGGTTTCCCCTTCAAAAACCCCCTATCCCCATCCCTCTCTCCCTGCTCACAACACACCACGCACTCCCACTTCCTGGTCTAGGCATTCCCACTTCCTGGTCTAGGCATTCCCCTATACTGGGGAATCAAGCCTTCACAGGACAAAGGGCCTCTCCTCCCATTGATGACCAACAAGGTTATCCTCTGCTACATATGCTGCTGGAACCATGGGTCCCTCCATGTGTACTCTTTGGTTAGTGATTTAATCCCTGGGAGCTCTTGAAGGTACTGGTTAGTTCATATTGTTGCTCCTCCTATGGAGCTCCAAACCCCTTTAGCTCCTTGAGTCCTTTCTCTAGCTCCTCCATTTCGGACTGTACACTCAGTCCAATGATTGGCTGAGAGCATCCACCTCTGTATTTGTCAGGCACTGGCAGACCCTCTCAGGAGACAGCCATATCAGGCTTCTGTCAGCAAGCACTTGTTGGCATCCACAGTAGTGTCTGGGTTTGGTGACTGTATATGGGACAGATTCCCCAGGTGGGGCAGTCTCTGGATGGCCTTTCCTTCAGTCTCTGCTCCATACTTTGTCTCTTTATCTCCTCCTATGGGTATTTTGTTCCTTCCTCTAAGAAGGATTGAAGTATCCATAGTTTGTTCTTCCTTCTTCTTGAGCTTCATGTGGTCTGTGAATTGTATCTTCTGGGCTAATGTCCACTTGTCAGTGAGTACATACTATGTGTGTTCTTTTGTGATTGGGTTACCTCACTCAGGATGATATTTTCTAGTTTCATCCATTTGCCTAAGAATTTCATGAAGTCATTGTTTTTAATAGCTGAGTAATACTCCATTATGTAAATGTACCACGTTTTCTGAATCCATTCCTCTGTTGAGGGACATCTGGATTCTTTCCAGCTTCTGGCTATTATAAGTAGTGCTGCTATGAACATAGTGGAGCATGTGTCCTTGTTACCAGTTGGAACATCTTCTGGGTATATGCCCAGTAGAGGTATTGCTGGATCTTTCGGTAGTACTATGTCCAGTTTTCTGAGAAACCGCCAGACTGATTTCCAGAGTGACTATAGCAGCTTACAATCCCACCAGCAATGGAGGAGTAGAACTCTCTTATTCATATTCTAACTATGGTCAGCACAAGGTGCAGGTAAAGAAACTGTAGCTGTTTCACTTAAAGAGGAGGTGACTTGGGTTGGTTTTGTTTGTTATGTTTTTCGAACACTTGCCAGACTGGTGGATAGAAAAGGAATTGCCTTTATTTAATAGAGCCTTAATTTGGGGCTTGTGGGAGGGGGCTGGGAAGGGAGTCAGCAGAGCCAGTGACAAAAAAAAATTCCTGGGAACCCATACTGGGTAAATAAATGTGTGATCTTTTAGTGCTGCCCAAGGGGGAAATATGTCGCCTTATGATTATGAGATTTTTAGGATCTGACTGAAGGTGTTCAAATCTAAGCAAACTATTTTTGAAGTTGAGCAAATGGAATTTAAACATTGGATAGATGGTTCTGCCAAGTAACTAAGGTCTTTCCAATCCAAAGACTACACAAGTCTACATTACATGATTCTATAAATCAAAATGAAATGGAATAGAAATACCCAGGTTACCCATTCAGAAAAAAAAAAAAAAACTGTGCATTTGAAGTATCTGAGGTGGAATTAGAAAGTATATAAATATAAACAAAGGGAACTACTTAAACTCCCTAAGTATTTATTTAACTGGTTATTTTCTGTTGTGGCACCCATTCCCCCTGAGAATCAACCTTCCCTGGCACCCTGCGGCTTAGTAAATATTCTTTCCACATCTGAGTGTTTGCTGTAGCCTCCAAAAACATGAGATCCTAAGGTTTATATGGTATTCTTCAAATGTTAATGGCAAGAACTGTATGGGCTGGGGCAGTCCATGGACTTCTCTAAAGTTCCATTTCTTTTTCCATAGTATAGAGATGTTAACGCTTATCATTTAGGCTTAAGAAACACACAGAGACAGAGACACAGAGAAATCGAAAGAATTTTTCAAAAAAAAAATTTTTTACTTAATATCTATACTGTCCAAATTCATCACTGCTATTTCTTAGACCTTTCCTTATAAGGCACAAGTGCAATTGATCAAATTGTTACCTATTTACTACCTGACAGGCAGGCTTAGAAATACAAAGTGATTCTTCAGCTGTGTATCTGTGATCACAAGCATACATGGTGACCATGGAGAGCTGTGAGCAGCAGAGCTAGGAAGCAGACTGTGGTTGTGCTCGGTGACCAGAAGGAAGTGCGTGTTGCTTTTACATTTGTGAGTTTTGTTTCAGTACATTTTCTCAAACTTGAAATTATTGTAGAGTGCTTACATTGAAATGGTCAAAGGTGCCCTGGTAGCCAGTACTGAAGCTCTGTTGTCAAGGATGGAAATAAAAATCTATAGTCTTCTGAAAAGATATGGTTGAGCTTTGGAACAGTGGATGAGAGAAGGCAGGAGGAGCAAGAAAGTAGCCCAAGGGTCTAATTGTGAGAAATGGACAAAGAGATTTGGTTGCTTAAAAGAGTTCACTGAAGGATGTGAAATAAATAGCCAAAGAAGAGAAAAATACAGATCATCAAAACATAGACTGTCAAGCACAGTGGTGCATGCCTGTTATCCCAGCATGCAGGAGTTAGAAACGAGAGGATAAATCAGTCAATAAATAAAGGGGCCCTATCACAGGAGACTTTGTTAACCAGGACTATGATGATTTGAGTTCTGTCTCTAGGCCTGCCTGCAATCAGTTTCTGTTTCCTCGTCTTCAAATGTA
The DNA here is from genome assembly GCA_902729485.2 of Mus minutoides. NCBI lineage: Eukaryota > Metazoa > Chordata > Mammalia > Rodentia > Muridae > Mus > Mus minutoides. The sequence continues at coordinate 1,467,028 of LR749526.1, forward strand.
AACTGGGTTGAACAGATAAATATATCACCTCTGTCCCAGGGTTTTTAGATGGCACAGAAGGGAAAGCACCTGCGGCTCAATTCAGTGCCCTACGTGGGAGCCCCAGAGCCCACATAAGAGTGCAAGGAGAGACTCACATCCCATACATTGTCCTCAGAGCCCCAGAACCCACATAAGAGTAGAAGGAGAGATATAAGGACCATGTGATGCTTTGATATTGTAATATAATAATAATACAAGCTATAAATAGTATCATGCAATGACTGCTAACACCAGGTACCTATATTAAAATTGCATAGGTCATAATCCTTCAAAAAAATACTGCCTCAAGTACTGACACCAAGCACTAGGTTGGGGTACCAGACCACGGTCTCCCTCTGAACAGCTGAATACAAGTTTAGTGATTCCTAAAATTCCCTCAGCTTCAGCGCTTTGCCAGAGTGATGGAGTGCAAGCTGGCCTAATCCAGGTAAGCATAACACTATTACAGCCTAATCATAGCAAGGAGGTGTAAATCAGACCCAGACCCAGGGAGGAGCTTGCAGCATTTGCTATCTTCAGGAACACTTCACTCATGGATGGGGGTGACATAGAAGATAGTTAGTCCTCTGCATTTAGGGATGTCACATCTGTGACCTCAAACACTGTACATGAAAACATGTAGAAAAATACATTTATACTGTTAAGATATTTCTTATTTCTGAACTAATGAATTATATATAGCATTATTTATATTATATATATTATGTTATATATTATTATTTATTAATATATATTACTTATATATTATAAGGAATCTAGAGATGAGCTAAAACCCATGGGATGATATGGGTAGGTTATAGGAAACACTAAACTGTCTTATATAAAACACTTGAGCATTTGCAGATTTTGTTATGCAAGGCAAATCAAGTTTTCCATTGATGTGTGAGGGAAAGTATATTACCAAAGAAGAAAAGTCACCTGAAGTTAAGTGTGCTCCATACAAACTAAGACTTCATTATTTACATAAAACCGATCCAGCCATTGACCACACACCTGAATTTAAATGGTGCTTGCCATCCTTAGGGAATAGGCTAACATCGCTCACCCCAAACCTTGTGCCCTCCCGGTCACATCCTGCTAGCCTGACTAACCCCGTCCTACCTCATTCCTGTCTGCAAACTGTTTAGGACACTACCATGAGTCACCTAGTTAGCATAGCTTATCAGCTGTTGTGCCAAAAATGCAGGTCTGGGAGACTTAGCATGAGTAAAATATTGCAGACACTTAAAGGCCACCTTCCAGGAACAGGGACAAAAGCCAGGTGTCAAGGAGAAATGAGGCATGAGTCAGTTTTGTTTATTATAAGAACCTTGCTGTTTTGGGCACTCGAAGAAACAATTTCAGTAAAGAATTAGGGAACAATTTTAGTAAAGAATGAACGAAAAGCAAAGGATTCTAGGATGTAGGCTTACTAAGACTTGAGCAATAGGGAAGCAGGCCTGGGAGGGAGCCTAACCTGTGGCCTGTCAGGAAGGGAGGCGGCAGAAGGGGCCTTCCACTGCCCATGTCTTTAAGGGAGGGGCTGGACCTCCTCTTCCGAGCCTGGGCCCTTCCAAGAGTGGTCCCAGTCAGATGCTCAGTTCTGACCTACCAGCAGAGACTGGCAAGGCAGCTGGCTTAGCTGGTCCTGAAATTTTATTTATGACACGGTAAAGTGAGAAAGTAACTGTGTATATGAAAAACTAGCTTAAGAGTTAGCTTCTCCTTCCAGAGATTTTGTTATTTAAATGGGGATCGCATTTTGTTCAGATGTTTCTGCTTTTACATAAATGGTTCTGATAGCTTAGTTGGTACTTCTAAAGATGTTAACCATATAAAATAACCTTTTAGACATATGTCATTTTCTGTGTGTGTGTGTGTGTGTCTGTGTGTGTGTATACATGTGTGCATGTACATACTTGTATATATATATATATATATATATATATATATATATATATACACATATATATACATACACACACACACACACACACACACACACACACACACACACACACACACATATATATATATATGACAAAGAGCAAAATTAAACCAAGGAGACTATTCATTGTATATATCAGTAAATCAGCAGTAAGGAAGCCCCGGAGATACGGACTGCTGGTGGGCAGCACTAACTTCTGTTATTGCATAGATTAAAAACATATATTTGTCACACACTTTACCATTGCGCATACCCAGTGGTGCCTTAACAATGATATTTATGGGTTATTCGCTCCTTTCCCCTAATAAAGCTGCTGTCGGGATGAAAGAACACAGCTACTTAGTGGGTCAAAGTCATAGTTAAGAGCAAATGTAAGGAATTGTAAAAAATAAACCACCAAATTTCCAGAAGAGTGAAAGTCGCTGAAGTCACATTAGGGCTCACGTGTTGTGCAGCCCTCCTCCTGTCAAAGCTGCCAGTCTTGCCATTGGCCACAAAGAGGTGCAAACTCAATTTCCTTATGCATAAGAGAGCTGGCATGCCTAAGAAGCTAGTCCCCATTGGAACCAATGTGATGGAGGAATATGCTGACTTAAAGGGAGGAAAAGCCCCTCTGAACTCTAACTGGTATTTGCTGCAGTGGGAAGGCCATCAGCCAAGGTATTACCCTTGCTTTCTACATGGAAGATACATAGCAACTATTGGCTAAAATACTTCATTTAGATGCCAAAATGCATATGTGTGCATGTGTGCATGTGTGTGTTGTCAGCATCTTTCCTAGATTCCTGTGCTGTTGTGTTTCTGGAGGAGCAACGAGAATGATAGTACAGGATGGATGTGGTTCCCGAATGTCATTATCATCTAAATCTATATCCTGCCCAACACTATATAGAACCCAACACTGGAAATAGTTTGCATTCTTGATTTTTATATTTATGTCCTGTGGGCTCTCTGCATTTAAGAGCAATTTGGCTTTCCAACAGTCCAACTTTCAATTCACAGAGGGAAGTAAAGCTATGGTGGGTTCTCTGATTTGGTTCTTATAGTAAGAATCATATGGGGAGTTAAACTGAAATTAAGGAGTCTTCCTACTTTATAGAAAATACTATGTATTTGTATCCTGAATAGTTCCACAGATAAACATGCAGGATATGGGTATTGGATTTCCTTATGGGTTTGGTACTAAGAATAGAATCTGTCTCATCGCCTAGCGGTGCTGCCATTACCAGTGGCCCTGAGTATTGGCAGGGGTCCTGGATATATTACACACAGACATCAATGGTAATATCTTAAAGAGAGAAAAAAAAAAGGAAAGCCCAGGATTTGATTCATAAAATTGTACAAAAGTACTCCCTTTAGAAAATCAAGCAGTCATCCTATTTTGCCTTAGTATCTTCGGTTTCCATTTTTAAAATGTGTGTTGGCAAAGATTTCTGTGGAGGATAAATAGAAATGCTTCTCTTTTTATTGCAGCACCAGCCTTACCTTTCACCGAGTCCATATGTCCAAGTGTGCCATATTGTATTTCTAACTTGAGATGTGAAGGGTGAAGCCACCCACATCAAATTATAATTTACTTCTGCAAACCCATGAATTCTAATTTACAGCCCTGCGTTGTTTGAAAGACAACTGTGGAAAAAATTAATCCAAATACAAACTAGGGGCCTGGTGGATTTTTTGCTGTGCAGAGAGGGGAGTATGCTTTTGGAAGAGAATAGTTATTGGGCAAGTGCTAACGAGGCTGCAAGCTCTCCCGTTTAATGTGCCTTGTATACTTGGCTACTTTTCCAGGGGGTCTGTGGAGTGGCATCTATCTTCCTTTTTCACACCATCTTATCAGTTGCTTCCATGAAAGTGTTTCCTTCTGAAACTGCCGAGCACTCAAATACCATGCCGTTCCTTTAGCATCTTATCCCAAATGGCAAACCCATGACTATTTTGAGTTTCTCAAAAAGGATCTAAATGTTTTTCCTTGCATTGGGCCACTGGTTATTGGCTGAAGCCTCCAGAGAAGTTCAGACACCAAAGTGCTAAAAGAAGCACGCCAAGCTGTGCCAGACACTTAAACCGCCATCTCATGGCCAAGATGTCCAAGTAGCTGCTGTCCTCCTTCGTTCCAACAGTTGGTCCACTGGTGACATTCACAAGAATTGTTTGAGAAGAGTAAAATGTCAAAATCGGGATGAGTGTGGGTTCAAAGGAGCATAAATGGAAAGACCAGAGGCAAGAACCTCGCTGCTTCAAAGGGGTTCTTTAAAGGAGCCTAGCATGGAGGCATAGCGGAGGCAGAAGTGAAAACAAATAAAAATGCCCTTCTCTCTTGAGTTTGAAGTTTTCACAATAAATGTGTATGCTGAGACTTGTCTCCGTCAGGGTTTCTATTGCTGTAATGAAATCCATGACCAAAAAGCAAGCTGGGGAGGAAAGGGTTTGATTGACCTATGCTTCCATGTATGTAGTACATCACTGAAGGATGACAGGGGAGGAACCTAGAGGCAGGAGCTGATGCAGAGGCCTTAGAGGGGCGCTGCTTGCTTGCTTCCTGGCTTGCTTCTCATGGCTTGCTCAGCCTGATTTCTTACAGATCCCAGGAGTACCAGCCCAAGAATGACACTACCCACAGTGGGCTGGGCACTCCCACATACATCACTAATTAAGAAAATGTCCTATAGCTGGCTCTTATGGAGGCATTTTCTCAATTGAGATTCCCTCCTTTCAAATGACTTATGCTTGTGTCAAACTGACATAAAACTAGCCAGGACAGGAATGACGACAGGGAGGGCTACAACTTGACAATTCCAAGGGGGGAGTGCTGACAAAGGGAAGGCACTAGCTCAGCAGAAGTGAGACCTTAAAGCTTGTTCTGGGGATGGCAGGATGTTGATCCATCCTAACAGGAAGGTATTGACAGGTGCTAAATGCTAAGGGGAGATGTTTGAGCCAAATGGCTGGGTTTGCATGCTGGAGGTTTGAAAAGAGAAGAAAGAGTAGGATAAGCCTGTCTAGGAAAATGGAAGGATGAGTGGGGTAGGATATTGCAATGACTTGAGGTCAAGCTTAGAATTCAATCATCAACATAATTGAGACCAGAACAGAAAGGGATGATGTGACCTTGACCATAACTGAGCTGAGATGGTTTCTATCTGTCTTTCTGCTCTACAAAGTTGTAAGGATTCAGAATATCATTGTTAAGAACTCAGCTTTGAATTACTTCACACTTGTCTTTGGCAAATGTTTTCAGCTTTGTCTAAGACAGTTCCAGTGTCTCCTGAGACAGTATCTGGCTTCTGCCACTGACTTACTCAGTAACTAATGTAAGCACATGACCAAAACTCTTTTTGCTTTTACTCGTTAGCCATGTCAACTTGACACACAAATTATAGATATCTGAAAGGAGGGAGCCACGAATGAGAGTATACTTCCATAAGATCCTGCTATATATATGGCATTTTCTTAATTAGTGATTGATGGCTAAGGATACTTTTCTGAACTAGTAGTCCTGGGTTCTATGAAAAAGAAGACTGAGCAAGCTGTGAGGAGCCAGCCATGAGGAGCCAGCCAATACCCGCATTCCACCACAGCCTCCTCATCAGCTCCTACCTCAAGCTTCCTACCAAGTGTGAACTCCTCTTCTGGCTTCCTTCAGTGATGAGCAGTGTAAGCCAGGGAAGCCATCTTCTCCCCCAGTTACTAATTGGTCATGCTGTCTCATCAGAGCAATAGTAACACTAACTAGGACAAGAATCCCTATATAGGAGCACCCAGCTCTCATCTGTTTATCCCCATAGCTATCTTTGAGATTTATTATAGAATCTGGGACTCAAAGGGATGGAATTATCCTTTAAAGTTCAGGTTTCATAGTACGTCTACCTAAAATCCCATTTTATTTTTTTCTTTTTACTTTTTTCCACATACAGAATTGATCTTGATTGTGTATAGCTATATTGTGGGGCTTCATGTATTATTTTCTTATATTCCATATCCATATTCTTGCCGGTGTACTCTCAGTAATCCAAGATTTTAACTAGAGTTGCCCAGTAGCAAAATAGCCTTGTTTGTTGGCAGTCTCATGTTGTTTGTAATATACAAGACATCAAATGACCTGGAGTCATTTGAAATTTGAAAGATTTGGGAATGAGCACTACGCTGACTGAAAATCAGCACTTAGCTACAAATGCACTTTCGATACACCTTTTGGGGGAGGGTGGTGGGTGCAAGAAACAATTCATTTATGTGGCCCTGGGAACTGCAGAACCACCAGTCCAGTGTGTGCTCTTTGCTGCAGGCACTGATGCAGTGTAAGCTGCAGCGCATAAACCCCTCCAAGAAAAAAAAAAAAATCACTGCTCGGTTAGATTTTGATTTTTGAGTAACAGTTGTCCACCTGATAGAGAAAGTGATAAGAAAAGTGTATTTATTTTCTTCCCACAGCTAAAAGCTGATCATACTTCTAAAATTTGTAGAGATTGTCCAAGAAACTGTGTAAAATCCTCATCCATCACTGGAAGCCCCTGGTCAGGAAATGACAGTGCAGTAAATATCTTCAGCAGCCACCTTTTAATGTACAAGCTGTTTTCGGTTGGAATTTTCAGCACTCGCATAAAACACACTGTCATGAGTGACTGCTTGTGCTCCAAAGTCATTACTATTGGGATAATGGAACATCTCTCAGCGAATAACCAAAAAACTTTAAATGTCATGTCAAGTTTGTTGGAGCCATTTTCACACCCTCTTCAAGGTTACGTGAATATTGAGACAATCTGCTTTTGAAAAGTTGGAGACCTATGAGAGACTCGTAGATCATAAGGTTGCATAATGTGAGAGTCCGTTAATTAGAAGAAAGTTTGTCTCAGAGAATCAGCCCGCAGCACTTAATCACTGCCCATTATGAAGTCAAGATCACGGTCTCTCGCCAATATGTATGTGTGTGTGTATATATATATATATATGCACACAGTACATGTAGATGTAGATATACTACTCACTGTCATTATGACATAGTTGTATAATTATGGTTTGCTAAAAAATGCAATTTTCCTGACAACTTCATTATATTTAAGGGTTTTTTTTATACTTCTTAAGAGAGTCTTTTTCTTCAAAAAGAAAATCTTAGTCTAATTCCTCTGTTGCGTCATAATCTATGCAGACTCTTTATCCACTGTGTTTATTGAACTCTACGCTTAGCTAGGACTATTATAGGTACTGAAACTACATGGTATTTAAAATGTAGCTGTTGCTCTGTGGTATGTACATCCTAGTGAAAAGACACCCAGTAGACAAGTCAACAGACATATGGTGCATGTGCTTGCTATGATGCTCTGAGCCAAGGATAAGGGGAAGAAACCGAATGATGAGGGCCATGAGGTCCATCCTAACGGTTAGAGACAGCCTCTGCATATCATTGTTGTTTGACCCAAATCCTGAATGAAGCATGGGATAAAACTGATGGGGTCGCCGGGCGTGGTGGCGCACGCCTTTAATCCCAGCACTCGGGAGGCAGAGGCAGGCAGATTTCTGAGTTTGAGGCTAGCCTGGTCTACAAAGTGAGCTCCAGGACAGCCAGGGCTATACAGAGAAACCCTGTCTCGAAAAATCAAAAACAAAACAAAACAAAAAACTGATGGGGTCCTGGTAACGGGTGTTTCAGCATAAAAGAAGGAACTAGGCCATTTTCTACTATAATCCATTCTTAACTGCTACGTGTTTACTTTATATCTACCTTTCTACTGGCTATCTCTAGTCTATCGAGGAGGACTTATTCACTGACAATAGTTAAAAAGATGTTTTATAACATGCCTGGACCTTGGTTTTCACACTGACAAGTTTCATGTTTCTTTTTTCCTTACTGCAGAAAATCAGAAAATGCAGTTGACAGAAGGGTCACGTCCACACCACAGTATCAATTGCAACTCCTCCAGGACTCCAGTCGCCAAGGAGCTTAATTATAATCTAGACACTCATGCGTCTACAGGGAGGATCAAGGCAGTTGAGAAAGAAGCCAGTAATGCAGAAAGCAACAGAAAAAAGGAAATGGAACTTCTTGGCTCTGTTTCTAAAAGCGAATCAGTTCCTGAAGTTGAAGCCCTGCTGGCAAGATTACGAGCTTTATAAATGAAACTGGTTAAAAAGAAAAAAATGATTAAGCCAAACACCAAGCCATGCTTTCAGCTGTAACACTTGAAAAGTTACTTTTATGTAAGTGACTTTATATAGTTCTAAATTATGATATATATTAGAAAAAGTAAAGCTAAATACATGATTGCAATACTTTTCCTGTATGCTTGAAGTTTTTGCGTTACTCAAGATTGTAATGGGCTTTAATGCTTTTATTTTTGTCTTCTGGTATTCCTTTATTCTGTATTTGCCAATTAAATTATACATGTTGCTTTAGAGAGCAAGGAAGCAGCCATGTGTTCAACTGTGTCCTTAAGAAAATGAAATCTTTCTAAGTAATTTTTACCACTTCAACATTAACGAAAGAGCATCAGGCTGAAGACTTGGTGTTTGTCCCTACCTGTTTCAAATTTGCTATCTGAATAGACCCAAATGTTTCCAATACAGCATCAGAAGCACGTGTATGTGTATGTAAGCCACAATGACCATTATTGGCTCACATTAACACTGGAAGACACACTTCCAAAAGTGATGCCGTATGAATGTTTGCACTTTCTTTGCAAAATGTACAGGCATTTTGCAAAGTATATATATATATATATATATATATATATATATATATCATCATCACAGTATACCTTGGTCTTAGCCAAGGGGACACTTTTACCCTCAGTATTATGGCTTTGAACTAAAATTACCATTCAAAAATTTCCCAAGGAATACATTTTTTTATTTTTGACAAACTTAGGATTTAATTTTTTTTTAAGCTGACAATCAGTAACTGTGACAGCAATCTGATGTTTCAAGGACAGTTTCCATATGCAAATGTTTCAGTTGTACCTCACTTGGCACCATTCCTTTGTTATTTCCTTATCAAAAATAAATAAATAAACTTGCTGCTTGCACTAAAAGAAGTATGTCTCTTCTCTTGCCCATAGTCTTTGAATGTGATGGAGGCAGATGTGGTCTAAGCATTCCTTTTGCCTTATTACTTGTAATGAGTGAATGCTCTTTAACTTTCAGTTAAAGATAGCTATATGCAACTAGTCTGGCAACGTCTGCTGCATTTTATGCCCTTCCTTAATTCGCCACCTCCTTTCAGTTCCAAGTTAATAAAATTACATAGTACTATGAACCAAGCTCTCTTCATAGACATCAAAGAAGCATTTATCTACAGTATTGTGGGAATAACTTTGGCCCTGTAGTACTACAGTGAGCATTCTAGTCTCTACTTGCAATTTCTGTTTTCCATAAAACAAATCTTAACAATGGGGGAAGGGGGATGAAGTTATCACATTTAAGTAAATAAGCCATGGCGACAATGCACAATTGTTTCCATTAGGAAAACAAATGAAGGAATTCTGTCTCTGATGTGATTTTGCTAAGACTGGGACTTTTCAGAAAGGGAAACTAAGCCAGATAACTGGACACTGGACTGCAGGTAAACACTGGACACCTGAGGAGCCTCAAGGGAGAAGCTGGCAAGTAAATGGAAATGACAATGACAAAAACTCCCAAGGGCAGAAGAAGGGTGGGGGAGATAGGGGGGGTGTGTACACAGAAAAGGAGCAGACTGGCCCCACAGCATGTCCTGTAATAGCCACAGATCACCTTGAAACAAGAAGACCAGGCACCCAAGACAGGCAGAGCAGTACGGTGACTGAGTCAGGAGTAGAACCCAGCTCTCCCTAAATAGCAAGAGGAGTTTCTCAACAGGCCTTGGGTAGGCATGCCCGAGAGCTAAAATGAAGAAGAGCTCATGAGGGACTGACTGAATGCCTGCTCAGAGATCATTTCCTAGTGGAGAGCCTTGCTTTATATAGCCCTTCACTAAGGGCTGTGGCAATGATGAAGGTTTTTACATCCATAATACTCCTTTAGCCTAACTGTGCATGAAAACTCTAGCAGTGGCCTTTAAGATAGTTTCTATGGCTCTGTTTCTAAGCATAAGACTGTTCATTTGAATTAGCAGTAATGATAGTTAATATTTGAAGCCAGCGTAAGGAGGATTCTCCAGATTTCTGGTAAAATATCATTTCTAGGTAGGTCTATGAGAGTCATTCTGGAGAAGGTTAGTTAGCCTTGATATGAACTGAATGATTGTTCTTCCTAGTATGATGGACAACACCTGCTCTGCTCATGGCACAAACAATAAAACACATTCCATATTCTGTTCTCAAACATTAACTCTTCTGTGCTTAGGCCCTTGATCTTGAGTACTGTAAGACCCCAACTCAATGTGTTTCTTAGACCCCTAGAAACAAAGCCCAGCATGGAGTTCTTTGGTTTTTTTTTTTTGGTTTTTTTTTTTTTATGGCCTGAGAAACCGATGACTACTGGGTGACCCACCTAATTCCAGGAACTGGCTCACCACAATCTTGACCCACCCAGGCACCTGACTCATTGTGTAAGGGACCAAGAATATTTGCCAAAGATAACCTGTAATCCTTCCGTAAGAGATTAGCTGTAACTCATCATCCCCATTCTTATGATGTTTACTCAGCTTCCCCATTCTTTGTGGTCTTATCCTCCCCTTTCTTTGTGTTTTTTTTTTTTTCCTTTAAATACGCCCTCTCCCAGCTACTCGGGACAGCAGTCTTTTACCCCTGCGTGGTGTATGACTGTGGGACCGAGAGCGCTCTTGAAATAAAAGTTCTCTTGCAGTTTGCATCAAAACCGTTTCTCGTGAGTGATTTGGGGTGTCGCCTCTCCTGAGTCAGAAAGTGGGGGAGTCCTCATGTTGTGGGTCTTTCAGTACAACTGGCAATTTCCCATGCCTCCAGCTTATACATCATAGGATTCTCAGTTTCCATCCAAGCCTTATTTTAAACAATATATATGCATTGTTTTTATATACATATATATATACATACACACACACACACACACACACACATATATATATATATATATTTGTTACTGTATATAATATATACATAATATATGCAGTAATATATAATTATATATAATATAGTATATTATATACTGTATATGTGAATGTAATGTATATTTTATTACATAGTACATATTTTATAATATTAGCATATAACATATCGTATATAATTAATTATATACATAATATATTGTATATAGTATGTTGTATATGTGTGTGATATATAACCACATTTCTGCTCCTTATCAGATCCATGAGTAATAGAACACATAGCTGTCATCCAATCAAGCTCAATGTCCTTAACAATGATGTTCTACCCAGGTCAGTGATAAGCCAAGATAGATTATCCTACTGTCTTAGTTAGGATTTCCATTGCTGTGAAGAGCCTCCATGACCATGGCAACTCTTATAAAGGAAAACATGTAAGTGGGGGCTGGCTTATAGTTCAGACAGAGATTTAGTCCATGTTCATCATGTCAGGAAGCATGGCACCACATAAGCAGTCATGGTGCTAGAAAAGGAACTGAGAATTCTACCTCAGGATCTGAGGGCAGCTGGAAGAGAGAGGAACATTAGGCCTGCCTTCAGTAACTAAAACCTCAAATCCCACTCCCTGTGAGCCTATGGGGTGGGAGTGGGGGGTGTTCATTCAAATCACCACGCTTACACTTTCTTATAGCGGTGTAATGAATTCTACTATACCACAGATAATTAGCAATTGTTGAAGCACTCACCTACTGCTAACAAGTCTGAAACATTCAAAATAAATAAAAAGAATTGCAATGCTTATACCTTTTTAACGATCTTGAATATTTGAACAAAATATCTCCAGCTACCAGGAGGACTTTCAGCAGGTATGAGTCAGCCTTTGAAAGGGATTGTATCTTGTGACTTGCATAGAACTGTAGGCTATTGGATTCAAATGAAATAGACCATGCAAAGAAAGCAAAATACCATCTGATCTCGTGTGGAAACCCAGAACAATGATTTCAGTTGAGAGACTAGTGGTTGCCATAGGCTAGAAAAATTGGAGTGATGGAAAGGAGGGTTGTGGGTTGATCAATAGGTAATGTGTTACAGTTAGACAATGTGTCATAGTTAGACATCATATCCACAATCATGTGATTACTGGAACTGATGATGCACTCACTATATGCTCTTGAATAATAAGAAGAAAGGATTTTGAATATTTCCAACATGAATGACGAATGATTCCAGACCAAAGATATCAATCCCATATTTCTAACACTATATAATTGTATAGATATACTAACATAGCATGAGCCAGTATGATTGTTATATCAATATAAGAGAAACATCTGGTGTTTGAGAGACAATGGGACATTTCAGTAATTTATATTTAAAAATTCCAAGAAATATAGAAAAAAATATGTCAAGTTGCTGTAAAAATCATGTTAATTACAAAATATTATCTAGTCAAAAGCATACTTCAAAGTGACTTTAAAAATTTTTTTTCCAAGTGACTCATTTTGAAATATCCAATATAGGTCTGAGTTTACTAATCAACTAAATTATTTTAGCCAGTGTACACAGCTGCTACATCCGTCATCTCAAGCTCCCTGCATGCATAAACACATGTGTACTAGAGCCATGTTTGATGGTTGGTGCTGTAGCAAGCTTTTCTTCCCATTATTTGACTTCTGGAATGCCGTAGGTCTTAACATGTGAACTGCTAACTTGTCAGATTCAAAGTAAGTGGAATTCACTTTCTTTTCTTTTCCTATTAATTATTTAAAGTTTTAAGGTCCAGAAATTGTAGCTGGCAGTAACCCAGTATTCATTTTCATCTAGTGAATTGTTAAACGGTAGCTATTACATGTTCTTGCCAGGCAGGAGTGTTCTTAAAATACATCCTAGGGCCAAATTGTTCAAACATTTTGTTCTAAGAGCCACTGCTCAGCAAAACAGGTGGTATTTCCAAAGAACCACAGAGCTTGGAGGGCCCTGCAGGAGTAAATCCAGCTCTCGCCACAAATTGAAAGCAATAGAGCCTTACCCCGACAAGAGCTTGTTATTCCTAAGCATACCTTGGACCTTTATAGTGGGTATGAGGAGACTGTTAACAATGGGGGTCGGAGGCTGAGGTGGAGGGAAAAGCCACAGTGTCCGCAATTATTGTTTAACTGTGGATGCCTCTTTTTCTCCATCTCAGCTAATTATATTTTAGTGACATGTTTTACTCTAGTAGGCTTCCGCCAGGCATCTTCAAGTAGCAAGAACTTAAAAGAAACCTTTGTTTCTTTCAAGAAACCTAAAAATGACAGAAACCCCAAGCAAGGAACAGAGGTGTTTCAAGGACTAAGAAGATGGCTCGGCAGGTAAAGATGACTGCCACCAAACCTGCCGACCTGAGGTTCTGTCCCCACAACCCACATCAGGGAAGGACTTACCCTCTGACCTCCACACATGTCCCATGGCACATGCATATGTCTTAGTGTTCTGTTGCTGTGAAGAGACACTCTGACTGTGGCAACTCTTACAAAATGGAATTGGGGCTGGCTTACAGGTTCAAAGTTGTAGTCCTTTTTCATCTCAGCATGCTGCTGTGCAGGCAGATATGGTAGGTGAGAGTTCTACATCTGGATCCAAAGGCAGCAGGAAGAGAGTCCCATGCCTGACTTGGACTTCTGTAGACTCATAACAACACACACACACACACACACACATACACTCACACACACACTCACACACACACCACAGTGTATTAGGGTTCTCTAGAGTCACAGAACTTAATGGAATGTCTTTGTATATTAGGGGAATTTGTTGTAATGATTTACAATCCAACTAAGCCAACTATGGCAGTTATGAATGAGAAGTCCAAGAATCTAGGAGTTGCTCAAGGTTAGTTGTTTCAGTCTTCTGTATAAACTGGAATCGTGAAGAATTAGGTTCCAACAGAAGTGCTGCCAAGTTATGTCCAAGCAGGTGAAGAGAGTGAGTGAATCTTTGGTCTTTTCAGTGTCCTTATGGAGGCCTCCAGCAGTAGATATGGCCTAGATTAAAGATGTGGACCACCACGCCTGGATCTGGAACTTGCTTTGTCCCAGGTTGGCCTTGAACTCAGAGATCTGCTTGCCTCGGTCTCTTGGGATTAAAGGCATGCACTGCCTTGCCTGGTCTTAGCTTTTTCATGGCCATGCTTCAAGATCTCCATGTCAAAATCCGGGTCAAAAGCCTGTGCTTTCCAGCCAGTTTATTCCAGATATAGTCAAGTTGACAACCAGGAATAGCCATCCCACAGTGACAGGGTTCTTCCCGCAAGACCAAGCGTACTCCAGCAAGGGCACACCTACTAACCTTTTTAGATATTGCCACTCCCTGGCAAACAGGCATTCAAATATAGGATCCTATAGGGCCATTCTTATTCAAACCACCACACCCATGCAAAATAAATATAGTATTTAAAGAGTATTTTGCAAAGTCCCAGACTAAGGTCTCTCTCAATTAATATTGCCAGCCTTCTTCATATTCTCACACAGCTACATCAATCTAGATTTCTTATTGGAAAGGCCTTTCTGCATGAGGCTTCAGAGCATCATTTCTTATTGGAAAGGCCTTTCTGCAGGAGGCTCGGAAGCATCATTGGATCGGCTCCTTGGGGCAGATTATCCTTCATCTTCTCCCACAGTCCTTGGAAGTATTTATTGTGTTACTTAGATAATTTTTTGGACAGTACTTAAAGGTTGGAAGTTTGCACTTTTCTCTTGGCATTTTTTATTCCATGTTATATTTGGCCCTGTTTCTGAAGACTTCTCTTTTCTCCTCCTTTTCTAGGTTTGAGTTACTAAAATGAATGTTAATGATGAGGCCCCAGTGAAAATCTCATGTGATCTTAATGTAACCTAAGTAGGTCTGGGTATTATTCAAATATGAGCCCTATGTGCCAGGAAGCTATACAAAAAAAAAAAAAAAAAAACTTAAACAGATTAAAACAAGTATAATTTACCCGAGTAAATTATTTCTTGAGAGCAGGCCTACATTCTCAAATATATGTACTCCAGTTAATTTCTCTTCAAGGTTTTGGTATGCTCTTTTCATAATAAAAAAAAAAGCCTGACAGTTGACCATAAGTATTGTAGCATCTGTAAATATGGATGCTGTATACATATGTAAGTATATAGAAATATCTTTTTCCATACACTCTGACTGCTTCCTCTCCAGCCTCAAGATCTTTGTCAAGCCTTCTCTTATCAACACGAGGCAACAAAGACACTTTATTTAGGGGTGCTTCATCTTTAAATTAAATGTTTCTTTCCTTCCTTCCATTCCGGCACAAATACAGGGCCCTTTCATGGTAAAAACTGATTAGGTAGCTAATAAAAGCAAACAGGTGCCACTCTGACCTGAAGAAAAAAGCATCCTCTTTGGAGGGTCTCATCACGAATCCCTTCCTTTCCTAAGTGACCTCACAAGAGCCCCCTCTGATGATACCAAGTGCCACGGCTGACATTCCACACCTGTGGCCTAGCCGGAGCATAAGAGTACAATTTGACTGTGATAATAAATTAAATCTTGTCATACTATTACAGGATGCTTGGCAAGGACAAGAATTAAGGCACCTTTATAACTCCCAAAGGAATCTGGTGATATTTCTGACATGATCTCGCACATCATTCTGTCCTGCCTGACCTTGCTTGTATCTCCTTCCTGAATTATAGCTTCTGTCGGCTACACTCTTCTCCTTCCACAGCCTCTCCCAAGATGAAGGATTGCTGACTTGAAGAAAACAAACCCTTTTTTTATTCTTTGGGGGGAAAAAAAGTCAGTTAAAATGTCCTCAAAGTCACACCATATGTTTTCTGTAAAACAGTTACTGCCTCCATTAGGTTAAATGTTGTGTCTCGCTTTATGAAGTGAATATTATTATACTATAGGCCAAAAAGACTTTCTCACAAAGTGTCTATCTCCACTCCTTAAAACCTGGGGTGCAGAAAGTTGAGGAAACATTTTGTATTCATTCACCAAGTGTACCAACGTACTCTCCACTTTGTCAACAATGACTTGCTGTCTTCGAGCACCTACTAGGGACAGTTGCCTCTCAGGCACTTCATGAATCTACAGAGAAAGGAGATTATTTTTTTTTGATGTTGTAATAGTGTTGCTTTCTCTCCAGAGAAGTTTCACAGCTCCTGCCTACAGAGTCAAAAGAGAATACACTGAGGTAGTGGCAGGCATGCTTCAAGGACACTGATGAGGAGGAAAGTATTAGTGGCACATAGGACTAGTGCACATGCCAGAAGGACCTCCAAAGACCAATTTCATGGAATTACTTGGGGTGACTAATGTCTGTGAGTACCCCAGTTACTGCATGTGGGAAGCCATGTGGTTGTGATCTGAGGTGCTAGACTTTTTGGCTGCCCTTTTCTTGACACCAAGTTTATGAATTGAAAGGTAACCATGAAGTATGACCCTTTGAAGAGGAGATTTGCATTTGAACTTCTGAAAGCCTAGCAATAAAGACAAACAATTTATGCCGTCATGAACCCGAGCCCTGAATTGCACCTGCCATTGGTGTGTGGCTTGGACTCTTTTGTCTCTAGTTCCCTGGTCTACCTAAGGAGCCACTTCCCCTTCAACGCTGTGGCCAATGTACAGATTTAAAGTGCTCATTTCCTTTGCAGAGCGGAGGCAGGAAAGTAATCTCAAAAGACTTTACAGCATACTATGTGGAAACAAATGAAGAGTGAGATCAGGAAGAAAAAGACAGCTAAGCTAAAAAGAAATTCTGGTCTCCACAGTAAACACATTGCTCTCGTTTTGAAGAGATTTTTGTGTGTACAGCCATCTAGAAGCACAACAGACAACCACGGGGTCGGTCTGGTGGCCCACTCGTGAAGACCAGATCAGTCCTTTCATAGTTACCCATGTCCTGCAGAATAGAAATTGCTGATTCAATCTCAAAGTCACACTTTATGCAACCATGACAATTGTTTGATCATTTTATTCATCCTTTCTGGAACCTCAGAGGACAGATACCAAGCTTTCCACAAACGACGTTGTGTTTTCAGCTATACAGAGTGAGATGGGCCTGGGTTTGACAACATAGGTGACTTGGATCTGAGATTGCTTTACTGGAAACGATATGAAATATACAGTGACCATTTTGAGCAGCCACACTAACTCGTCCAGATGTGTGGGAATAGAGACCAGGCACATAGATGGAGAAATAATAGCACAGAACAAATACTAGAGGACTTTTGCTGAAAGGTGTAATCCTTGCAAGTATTGGCTCAAAGCAATATAGACAAGCAAGTTTCAAAATGTTTCTAGGGACATATGTAAGACAGGAGAGCTGGCTCTAAGTCCTTACTCGCATAGAAAAGATAATGAGCTTATTCCTGGTGTCCCCCAGAGGCTAGCAGAAAGGCCAGTAGATAAAAGTAAGAATGTATATAGGAGAGCATTTTATTGTATAACTGCCTAGTAATAAGAGAGGCTGTCCTTCAGTATTGCAAAGCAATTACTTAAGAGAAACTCTGAGACACCTAATTGGAATCCCTCCCCCTTCATTCACCCCTGTGTGAAGTGATTTGCCCCCCATTAGATGCCATGACTCTGATCTTCCTACTGCATCTCTCTTCACATAGGTACCTTGGCATGCAGAGGACAGATGTGTGACATTGGGGCATGATAAATCAACCTATTCTCTAGGTAAGAGGTTGGCATATATGAGCTCTGAAGGATTTTATCCCCCTGAGAATCTGTGCTATGTGGTTTTACAGAATCATAAGTGGACACCCCAGCCTTGGGGCTTGTCACTTCCTTCACGCCATCACATTTTCTTCTTGCTTATCTCTTTGAGGCACCTGATAACCGTCTTGCTTTATTCATGTGCCAGCACTGGGTCTTGTCACAGAAATAAATCATCGCTAATCAAGGAAGGAGTGGTCCAGACAGGGACGAAGCCTAGTAGGAAAGCACACCTGCTGAAGTGCTGGATTGCTTCCTCCTGCATGTGGGCAGCGAAGGAGCTCTTTCCCAGCATGCAGCAAGGCAGTGAGTGATGTACTAACATGGGCTGCCCACATGCATGCCAGGTGTCATCCTACGCATGTGGCTCCTATTACTAGGTTTGTTGCAACCTGATGACAAGGGGCTGGTACTGCAGCCACATTTTACCAAGAAACTTGTGTAGACAAATATCTAACACACAGTCATATATCTAGTAGGAAGTAAAAAGAAAAAAGAAATCTGCGTGTTCCCAACTGTGGAGCCTGTGATGGAGAACTGCAGGGTCGTTCCACAGAGATCCTCCTGAAGAACAGAAGGATCAGGACAAGGCAGCTAAGCCACAGGCTTGCAGATACCCTGTTGCTGGATCACCATACTTCATTTCCCTATTTTCCTAGGAATCTACATACCAAAGATAAAAATGAGGAATTTTTCATTTTAAACACTTCCATCTCTTGATTCTCATTTATTTTAGTATTTTCAGATACAGGCACAAATACATTTAAAATAAATAGACATTAATATTTGCTTCCATGGTTGGCCTAAACAACCCAAGTCTGAGAGGTGCCCAGTGTCGGGGGCAGCAGGGTGGGTGTGGGGGGGGTGTTGGTTAACTTTCTGGTGCAGCTCCTGCCAGGAACGTTTCTCCTGCACCAGTGCCTGAGGTCCTGAGGTCTTGGTGAGCTTCCCCTGCACAGCTCCCACCAGGAATGTTTCTCCTGCACAGGCAAACAGGTTGTCAGGTCCTCTCCATCTGAAGGACTCAGGAGACTTCCAGGAGCACGGTGTGTACGAGACACGAGTTCTTCCCAGTCCGTTAGACTCTGCAAAATAGCAGTGTTCATCATTTCTGTTTTCCCCTTGACTTGCCTTTCCTTCCATCTCTGAATGTAGGAGAAATCAGAAGCTCAATACATAAGCAGTTACTCTCTTTTAAAAAAAAATGCTTTTATCAAAAATAGGCCTTTTAAGAAAGTCTAAATATTTGAGTATACTCTTTTCTTTTTCTTAATTCAAAAAGTGCTAGGCCCACAGGTCCACCTATGAAAGCACACCTAGAGCACTAACATTTTATTAGTACCAAGTAAGCTGTTTGTTTCAGAATGACATATTTTGAGAACTATCCAGATTTTGTCAATTGACTAGGAAGCAATTTACGTTCTTATAAATCTGAGTCAGTAAGAGGTCTGTTGTGGTTAAGCTAGCGTTCATGTGACATTGACTCTTCCACCCCAGGGCAACACTGGAAAGAAATGCATTTTACAGCAACTGAAAGAGCAAATTTGCTCCGATATCACTTCAGCAGTCCCCTATAAGGGTTTTGTCTAACCATCTTTTGGGCCTACAACTTAATCCTGATAGAGTTAAAAATTGCAAACATTATTTTTCATGTGATGGTCTGTGATGGTTTGTATATGCTTGGGCCAGGGAGTGGCTCTATTAGGAGGTGTGTCAGAGTTGGAGTAGGTGTGTCAATGTGGGTGCGGGCTTTAACACTCCAGTCCTAGCTGCCTGGAAGTGAGTCTTCCAGTCACAACCTTCAGATGAAGATGTAAGAACTCTCAGCTCTTCCTGCACCATGCCTGTCTAGATGCTGCCATACTCCCACCTTGATGATAATGAACTGAACCTCTGAATGTGTAAGCCAGCCCTAATTAAATATTGTCCTTATAGGAGTTGCCTTGGTCATGGTATCTCTAACCCTAACTAAGACAAGGTCCTAGGAGCATGCATATATATCCGTTATCTGACTTTCTTATTGAAAACAAAAACTATATCTTTTTGACATCTCTTTCTCTCATGTGTGTGTGTGTGTGTGTGTGTGTGTGTGTGTGTGTGTGTGTGTATGTGTGTTTTCATGGGTATGTGGGCACTCAAGTGTGTGCATATAGAGGCCCAACGTTGATGGCAGGTATTCTCTTTGCTCTTTCTTCATGTTTTCTCTTGAAGTAGGGTCTTCACTGACCTCAGAGCACAAAATTCCCAGCTAGTAGAGCTAGCCAACCTGTCCCAGAGATCCCTTGTCTCCTGGGATTGCAGATGGCTGTTATACCTGCTCATCTTGTATATAAGCACTGAGGATTTGGACCCTGATCATCATGTTTATATAGCAGCCACTGTGCCATGTCCCCAGCCCCAAGAGCTATGTCTTATTAATCACCACTATCATAGTGTCCTATATAATACCTGCCATAATGCTTAATAAACTTGATGTCAACTGTGTCAAAAGTAATTAATGAACAATCTGGCTGATGAAAGGTGATCCAGGTATCCATCAGAGACTGATCTTTGTTGATTATTCCAACAATTTTTTTCCTTAGTCAACTCCCTGTACACACACACACACACACACACACACACACACATCTCACAATTAGATGAAAGAACCCATCATAAGCTGTGCAGGTGTCAGCCCATAACATAAGCCCATTTATTCTGCGCTAAATACTGACCATATAAAGCTCGACAGGCACATAAAACCTCTCTCTGCCTGAGAGGTATCTCATCCAAAGAGGGAAGTCAAGCATAGGCTACATGTGTTTAGCACTGGAAGAACACACTCTAGGAGAACATGATGGCAGCCAGTTGAGCTAGTGGAGCTCATGTTCCTGGGAAGTGACTTAAGTTGAAGCCATAGGACAAGCACAGGTGGACAGATAGAATTGTGGAGAGCAGGTAGGCATGCCAGGGAACAGGAGCACACATAGCATCTGTTTGGAAATGAACAGTTCTGACATCAAGGTGATAATGCTATTTCTACAACACATGTATTTTCATAAACCTTAAGAAAATTTTAATGTGTGTGTGCATGTCAGGGGTCTGGGTTATCTTTTCTTTGCTAAGTTAACCCTGAAAGTGTCCAACTTGTTAAATTGTATTTGTAACAATGAACATAATTAAATTAGGAGGCTTTGCATTCTCATGATAAATACATCAAGGTTTCTATATGTAAGATATTCCAAGGTCAACATCTATTATATTCATTATTACAGGAATTTTTCTGCACAAAATTATCCAGGAATTTAAGGCCAACACATCTGCTTTCTACTTTATGCACTGTCATTGTGTGCTTTCGTGTGTTTATTTCAGAAAGTAACCAGAGGTGTGACATTAAGTCTGTCACTCTAATTTTTAACACTGCTGGTACAAAGGTGTCATTTGATCACCCATGTCACAGTGGGATGTACAATCTCTAAAAATGTGGGGCGAATAAGGGATATGTAAAAATAGCCATTTTGTCTGATTTTTTTTCAGAGAACCCTCTTTTTCTCCACAGATGTATACTTTTATGAAAACTACTAACAGTGGTGTTTTGTCTAAGATCCATGCAGGCAGAGCTGTATTCACTAGGGAGCTTCCCAGAGAAGTCATTTTCAAACAATAGAGCAAAAATGCACGGATCAGCCAACTAATTTATGCTACATCAATTTTGCATACTCAGAAAGCATGAAACTTTAATGCGATCTCACCAAAGTCAAATAAGCCAAACAGAAGTTACCAAAACAGGCTTGGCCTTTCATCTGAGCAAGCTGATGTCACACTGGGTTTTGTTCTGAAAGGGCAGGGTGGCCACACTACTCAATGCATGCAATGTTAGACAGGAAAAAACTACAAAAGGCACTCAATGCTAAGTGTCTAGGAATCCGGGGTAATTAATGTGAAGCAAATTGTATTTCATATCAGGGGGAAAGAACCAGAGAGAAAAATCCACAAGCTTATTTGGCAACTGTAAAGGTCACAAAGGAAACAATGGTGGGTGGCATGACTGTGTCAAGGCTCCTGGGTAACTCAGAACGCTATGGCAGAGACAGTAGGACAGAGTGACCCGTGGGCCTGCCAACCACAGGAAAGCTCAAGCCGAAGGAAATGGGCACTGAAATTTGAGCCCCACTATGTCCTCAATTCTACTTCAGGGACATACTTTCCAAGAAGGATACGAAAAGGAACCTCTGAGCTTTGGACTCTCAGCTGCTGGCTAGGAAACTTGGCTCCTTCACTGCAGCCAGGTCACTCAGGTCTGCCTTCACTGCTCATGGAAACCCCAACTCTGGCCTTCGGGAACAAGAGAACAGAGAAATGGCATTGCCTAGTAATCAGCTGATTCCTCGCCAGAAAGCTGAGATAGACGTAGGGCCACAGCCATCATACTTCAGGGGAAGGGCTTCCAGATTGGTTTGCTTTAAGCAAAGCTCTGGGCAAATGACCTGAAGAGGAGTACCGTGGCCTCAAGAGATGCATGAAGGATGAGCAAGAGACACCAAACCTCTCTTTCATGAACTCCATAGCATTAGAATACTGGATAAAATGGGAATAGTCTGTACAATTAAAAGATAATATTTATATCAAAACAGGTTTTCTATACAGTCTCGGCTGTTTGTTAGTGGATTGGAACATCACCCCCTGACACAGGACTGACAACTAAAACGGCAATGGATATCCGTAGAAATCAAAACTTTGCCACAATTACTGAACCTTAAACCTTCCCCAAACTTTCATAGTCCATTCAGTTAAAGGCTACAGAGCTACTGGCAAAGAGAGTAGGAGAGACCATTGGTCAATAATACAGAACCTTAAAGCTGAGACTTCATTATGATAAACACAAAATGATTATTATAATCGGCCCTTTTGGTACCCTTGATACTATAGGAACTTCTCAGCAGGTTTTAAACCACATAGGCACTGGTATCTCTTATATAATATGGGATAGTGTTTGCATAAAGCTTATACACATACTCCTGTATGATTAAAATCATCTCTAGATTATTTATAGTATTGAATATAATGTAAATATAGTGTAAAAACTTGTACTGAATTGTTTAGGGAACCATGACAACTAAAATTAACACCTATACGTGGTCATTATAGATGCATTTTTCTATCTGATATTTTAAGACTAATTGTTTTTTAAATTGTAA
This sequence comes from Mus minutoides, assembly GCA_902729485.2. Lineage (NCBI taxonomy): Eukaryota > Metazoa > Chordata > Mammalia > Rodentia > Muridae > Mus > Mus minutoides. The sequence continues at coordinate 1,489,892 of LR749526.1, forward strand.
TGTAATTGCATCATCTTCCCCTTCCCTCTCCTTCTTCTGACCACTCCCATTCAACCCTCTGATTTAAGAAAAAACAAACAAACAAACAAACAAACAAAAAAACTAGTTAGTTAAGGTCATGGATGCAGAACCCTAGGGTATAGTAGACAATGCTCAGGAACCTATAACCTCTTTCTTTCTGTTCACACATACCACATACCGTCTTCTGAATCTTTCTAAAAGGTCAATGTGTGAAGAGAGGGATAGAATTATTTGCTGCCTGTAATCTGTAAATCTATAGCAGGATTTACATAGAAAAGAGCCAAATGGGATTAGCAAAAAGAGTGAGAAAAAAAAGGAGGAAGAAATATAAAGACCTTTATGCAGGCTCTGTGGTTGCTGCTTCAGTCTCTGTGCGCCCTATGAGCCCTGCTTAGTTGGTTCTGTGGGTGACTACACACTGTAGCTGCCTATCTTGGGGTTTTTGTTAGGTTCCTAACAACTGGAGTGGGGATGTCTCTGTCTCTGACTCTTGCTGGCTTACCTCTTCCTCCTACTGGATTGGCTCTGTCAGTCTTTTTGTTGTTGTTTATGTTTGTTTGTTTGGTTTGGTTTGGTTTGGTTTTTTGTTTTTTGAGGCAGAGTTTCTCTGTAGCTCTGGCTGTCCTGGAAGTCGCTTTATAGACTAGGCTGGCCTCAAACTCAGAAATTCGCCTGCCTCTGCCTCCCAAGTGCTGGGATTAAAAGCGTGTGCCACCATGCCCGGCAGCTCTATCAGTCTTTTCGGCAGCTCTATCAGTCTTTTTGAGACAGGGTTTCTCTGCTTAGTCCTGGCTGTCCTGGAACTCACTCTGTAGACCAGGCTGCCCTCAAACTCAGAAATCCGCCTGCCTCTGCCTCCTGAGTGCTGGGATTAAAGGTGTGCCCCACCACGCCGAGCTTCCATTAGTCTTGATATGAGGGTTTCTGCCTAGTCTTTATTGCATTTCGTTATGCGGTGTTCAATTGATATCACTGAGGCCTGCTCTTTTCCTACAGGAAATGGGTTTGGAGGAGAGGGGGGGGGTGCCGGAAAAGGGGATAGAGGGGAGGCTGCAGTCCAGATGCATTGTAAGACAGAAGAATAAAGAAACAGAAAAGAAATCACTTAGGGAAGGGATGGATGCCTGGTGAGGTGGATGAGTGAAGAGAAACTGGAATTCATTTCTCTGTACAAGCCCTGAAATGCTTGTTCCCCAAGTCTTGGGTAAATATTCATATGCCTTCTCAAGGATTCTGGAGTCAGCTGCGAGGGATATGTAGAAATCGCTCAGCTGCACCCGGGTAACATCTGTCACGGCTCCATAAGAGCCGTCACAGCACAGGGCTTGCTCAAGGAAGAGGCGGCTCTTCTTCCATTTCTGCAACCTGCTCCAGAATAGCACCTGTAATTTCGTTTTCGTTTTGTTGTCCTTGTCATTTTAAACCTTTGGGTTCCCCTAAACATAAGACTTCTAGCTGTTATTTTTTTGCACTTTTCAAAACTCGAGATCATATTCTAATCTGTAATTGTAACCAACCAAACGGGCCTCGTGGAAAGCACGGCTCTGTTCCTCTTTCTGGTAGCTGAGATGTACCCCACAGAGCGTGCCTCTGATTCACACTGAGTGAAAAGATGAACAGTTTCACACCCGGGAGATCAAATTAACTAATGAGGTAAATCTGATAGTCATGGGTGAACCACCACACAGTGTTTGAAGATTTGTCTGAAGGGGACTGTACGAAAGGCATTAGAGAAGTAAATTTCTATTCCTGAGTCCTAGCTGAACAACTTTTGAGAATGTGTCTGACTTAGAGGAGTCAGTGGGGTAGAAACCAGAAGGCACGAAGTCTCCAGGCTCAGGGCAGCCTGTTCACCGGGTGATCTGCAGTGCTTTAATGAGCAGACCAGGTGGGAGGAGCCATGCTCCACAAGGTCACACAGAAGCCCAGGCTGACACACCTTCAATGTTTCAGTGTGTGATTTTGTCTGTATTGTCAAGGGATGATGGAGAAATGCGGAGGTGTCACAGGAGGGTGGGAGGCAACCAACCTGAAGGGAAAAAGGGTCATAAAAAAAAGGCAGCATGGGGTGAATACTGACGCTGGAAGAGAACTTTGTCACAGCACTACAAGGAATGCTGAGACCTAGAGTCCAGCTGTGTGTGTACTCAAAAGAGAGGCTGCTGGGTGCACACCATCACTCTCCAACAACTCTTGTTGTTTTGTTTTGTTTTGTTTTGTTTTGTTGTTTTGCTTTGCTTTGTAGCACACTGTCCTAGGCTGTGTAGCACACAAATGTAAACCATTGTAGAAGCCCCACCATGAAGGAGTCCTGTGGTGTAAGGTGACATCATATGCTATGACAGCAAGGATCTGGAATTTCTAGCTTGATGAGACTATCACTCAAGGAGCAATCGATCGGCAAATTAAATGTGAAAAGACAAAGACGATAATAACATGGATAGGGTTTTACAGCTTATAATGTACAGAGGACCACAGAAAATTCAGTTAGAAAATGTAACAACAACAAATACTTTAGTTACTGGAGAGGTGGCTCAGCCATTGAGAAGACCTGCTACTCTTGCAAAGGCTCTATGCTCACTTCTGGTGACCCAGATGGCTGCTCCCAGACATCTGTAGCTCCCTCCAGGTCTGGACACCAGCAATGGTGACAGATAAACATGCAGGCAAAACAATCAGACACATAAACCTGAAAATAAAAGTTTAAACAGACTTTTGGGAAACTCTTAGGCAATTAATTTATCTTCCCCCCAAAACACACACACACACACACACACACACACACACACACACACATGAGGGCATTGGATCCCGTTCCAGATGGTTGTGAGCCACAATGAGGTTGCTGGGAAATGAACTCAATACCTCTGGAAGGTCTGTGGCTTTTGGTTTTTGTTTTTTTGTAGACAGGGTTTCTCTGTGTAACCCTGGCACTCATTCTGTAGACCAGGCTGGCCTCCAACTCAGAAATCTGCCTGCCTCTGCCTCCCAAGTGCTGGGATTAAAAGCGTGCACCACCACTTGGATCCATCTCTCCAGCCCAACTCTCAGGCAATTTAAAACACTTGCCTTTCAAATCACAGAAACAAACAACCCTTTTGTTATGCTAGATTGAGACAATACCAGAGAGATTCAGCTTTCACTGAAGAGGCAGTGAGGCGGGAGTAAAACATTTTTTGAGTGCCTTTCCTATTAATTGCAGGCCTTTTGACACACCCTTTGAAAAGTTTGGGTTTTCTTTAAGTAAGTTATGATTCCTTAGTTAATCCAGGTAATATTACTACACCCTCCCTGATGCCTGGGCTACTTTAAGTGAGGAGCTACAAGCTAAGCAAGCAGCCGCACTACCCTCCTGCCAGCCAACTGATACGGACTGGCACCGCAACTATAGCTGCTTGCTTCCAAAATACAAGCATAGTTCAAGAAGGTACCAGGCCAGCCACAACTTTGTTAAACAGCTACACACCCATTCCCACCGGAACCGTAACCAGAAGAAGGACTGTGATTGATCCAAATGCAATCCTTTGTTTCCATCAAGGATTATTGTGAACCGTGTAAACACCTTATTATACCGTACCCTTTCTGGCTATATGTAGAGGGCTGATTGGCTTACTTTTTAAGTTAAGCTTTTCTCAAGTGATTTGTTGTTGGGTTCCCCCCCCCCCCAGCCTTCTTTTGATGTTCTTCACTGCAGGCTGAACTTGGAAAATAAAGACAGGATGGCAAAATTAGCAGCTGAACAGCAGCGGCTGCGGCAGCGGTGAAAGGGTTGTGGAAAATGAAGGTGGCAGAAACAGAGGCAGTGGTGGTGGCAGCAGCAAGGGCAGTGATTTCCGGAAGCAAAGAGTTCCAAAGAGTGATTGGTGTGGGGATAACAGGAAGCAGAGAGAGAGAGAGAGAGAGAGAGAGAGAGAGAGAGAGACAGGAAGTTAAAGGGAGGGCGGAAGTCTCAGGAAGACAAATCAGAGGCTGTGAAGAGCCAGAAATGAGATCCAATGAGCCTGGGTTCCTGGACGAGTTCCAGAGAGGTGTAACACAGGCTGCCTTCGAGGACTGAGGGTGCCAGAGCTGTCTGATAGCTGTCCATGAACATACAGTTGCCTTAGGAGCTGATTGTCCCAGTAGCCAAGGTCCATTTGGGAGCTAACAGACGCCGCCTCCGCTGCTGCTGCTGCTGCTGCTGCTGCTGCTGCTGCTGCTGCTGCTGCTGCTGCTGCTGCTGCTGCTGCTGCTGCTGCTACTGCTCCTGCTCCTGCTGCTGCTGTTGCCGCTGCCGCTACCGCTACCATTGCTGCAGCTACCGTTGCTGCCGCTGCTGCCACTGCCAATGATAATGGTGATGATGCTAATGATAATGATGGTGGTGATGATGATGTTGATGATGACGATGGTGATAACGATGGTAGGGATGATGGATGCCAACAATTTAAAAAGCTGCCAAGTGCCAGGTTAAAACCAAGAGCAATAAACTTATACCTTTAGTACCTAGAATCATTAGATTCTGATTCTGCCTAGAGCAACCAAGTGTCTAGCTCTCAAGGTTCGTACTGTAATTCTTTGTTTCTGCCTGGCCAGACCTGGAGCTTTGGGCCCTCAAGGCCCTACAAGTCTTACTGCTAAAAAAGCTTGTCCTGACCAAATCGTGTCTTCTATTTGGGGTTGGACAGAAGGGTCACATCCAGCTGACTGGCAACAAGGTAAGTCTGGTTGTAAATAAATAAACAAACAAACAAACAAATGCACAGTTTATATGTATAAACTTTTATATGTATAAACTAGAAAATATATATTCATAAATAAATAAAATAAAGTTATGAAAAGAAACTGAAAAATCACCTAAAATGTGAAGACCAACAGTCCTAACATTTTGAGAGTAAGATACTTTAAAAAGATACATTCTTTTCCTAGACAAATAATTTTCTTCTTCTTTTAATCTTCTAAGTCAGGTGTGATCTGAGCCATCACGTCCTCTCTCATCTGCGGAGTATCCCCTGTTTCCTTATGGGACCACACATGAGTCCCAACAAGAATGTTACCCAAGACTCAGGGAGAGGCCCTGGGGTCTACACTCATCTCTTTGGCTACTAAATATGCTGGCAAATTGAGACCTGGTCCTCCATTTGCCTCTCTGACCCCCACACTTAATAGTCAAGTCCAGATCATCTCCACTACCAAAGGCTAAGAGTGACCAGACAGAGCATCCAAAGCTTGTAAATAGCTCCATGGGATTTTGAAATTTATATCCATTACACCTATGTTTCTGATTATTACATGTTTATAGATGTAGGTATGCATTTCTATGTGTGTATATACATACATATAGACATATGCACATATGCAATTACATGTATAATCCATTTTTATACCTGTAGGTTCCTTATCAGTGAGTTCATCTGTCCTCAGATCAAAACTACTATATAACAAGGTGCAAAGGAGATGGTTTATTTGGTAGAGTATTTGCTATAAAAACATGGCGACGTGAGTCTGATCCTCAGCGCCTGTGTGAAAATAACCAGCAAGTCTCTCATCCTAGAACTCAGAGCTCAGGGGTGCAGACGAGAGTGTCTCTAACTCTAGTCTCTGCTGGCTGGTCAGTTTAGATGAATTGACTAGCTTTAGGTTCAATGAAAGACTTTGCCTCAAAAAATAAGGTGTAGCGTAAGTGGGGAAGATAGCCAATGACAGTGTTTGACCTACACACACACACACACACACACACACACACACCACATACACACACACCACACATACTCACACACCACACACATACCACATACACACACACCACACACACACCACATACACCTCACATACCACATACATACTCACACCACACACACACACACACACCACACATACCACACACACTCACACCTCACATACCACATACACACTCACACCACACATACCACATACACACACACACACATACCACACACACATACCACATACATCACATATACACACACCACACACATACACCACACATACCACATGCACACACACACACCACATATACACACATACTACACACACACCACAAACACCACATACACACATACCACATACACACCACATATACATACACATACCACACATAAAATAAATTTTATTTTAAAAATAATTTAAGATAAAATTAAATTATACTAATTTAAAACAAAATAAAATTTAATTAAACAACTTTCAAAATAAGAAACTGTACCACATATGTACAGATTTTATTGCTTGTGATTCCCAAAACAATTAGGGAATTTCAGTTATTTGTATAACATTTATATTGTGTGTTAGTCATAATAAGTCAACTGGAGATCATTTAAATTTGAAACTGTACATCAGGATGTGTTTAAGATATTCTAAAAGACTTGGCTCTCTCTGAGGGACCAGAGCCCCCACAGCTTTCTCCATCCATATGCTCTTTAATGCGTTTTAGTCCTCCCTCCAACTTTTCTGATTTCATTACTTTCTTTTAAGTTTGGAAAATGTGCTCTAATCTTTCAATGGTTACCATAGCAATCTTGATAGGATTTAAAAGTCTACGGTTCTTCTTCTAAATAGTGTACTGAACAAACCCTGGGAAAGCAATTAGACCCTCCAAACTTACACACAGACTGCCTGATATTATTGCTTAAATGTTGTAATTCCTTATATTAGATGTTATCATTATTTTTCACACATTTCCTTAAATTTATGACTCATTTACAAATATTTTTATTATTTTCTTTTTTACCTCAAACCTTTCTAGAATCAATTTTCATCTACTGTCAGAATTTTTCTTAGTTGCTATAGGAGGTAAACTTTGTAAAAAAATTTTTTTGTCTGCTTGAGATATTTTTGCTCATTTCATCCTCGCTGTCGAAGGATTCTTCTGTCTTTGCAAATTCTCCTTCAGCACAATGTTTTTATAATTCCAGAAGCTACATTATTGTTGAGATGCCATTTGTCAGTCTGAAATCTATTCTTTAAACGTAATCTTTTTAACTCTGGCTGCTTTTAAATTTATTGATCTTTGAAGTTCTGCAATTTCACTGTGACATATCGCAGTATGCCTGTTTTTATTTATTTTGCTTTAAGATGGACTATTTTGAATAGTAAGCTTTGGTGTGTCTCCATACTTCTTCTCAAATATTGCTTTTATATCATATATCATGCTGACCACCTATCAGATATGTTTGAGGTTCTGTCTGTGTCCTGTGTTTCTTAACTTCTCTTAAATTTTCTGTTTGACATTCTATATAGTCCTCTGGATAATTTCTTCCAATCTATTTTCCAGGATACTAATTTCTTTCCAGCTGTGTCTAATCTTCCATTTAACCCACCCACTGAGTCTTTTATATTAATTATTTTAGGGCTAATTTATAGAATTCTATTGTTTTCTATCCAGCTCTTTTTAGGTGTCCCTTATCATCTCTTGCTCCCTTCTTGTATTTCTAAGCTTTTCTTGGTTTTATTTACACATATTAAATGCTATTTTATATTGCAAGCTTGATCGTTCTGGATCTTATGTTTTGGCCAGCTTCTGTCTGCAGGCTCTGGGCTTTATTCCCTTTCTCTTTCTGGGCAGTAAGCTTCTTTTCCTTGGAACACTATTGTTGAGAATTCTTTAGGCTGAAACTGAATTTGCGAATTTGCATGTCTTAGCAAAGAGCCCCACTTGCTGAAGCCAATTGTCCACAGCCCCAGCTAACTTGAGGTTTCTTGGACTAACTGCCCTAGGCAGTGGGGATTCTGGCTTCAGAGCCCCCATGAGGGCTACAGATCCTCAGATAAGGTGTTATCCATTCCACTCAGTACCAAGGACAGTGCAGGCAACTGCCCTTGCTCTCCCTTTCCCTTCCATGTTCATTTCACATTAACCATCCCAATAAATGGCAGACCCTTGCTTCATCCTGCCTCTTTGCACTGCCTAGTTTTTTGCTAGAGTGATCCAAATAGAGGGACCTCCAGCTTCCTGCTTGAGTTCCTGCCCTGACTTCTCTCAGGAACGGAGAGTGACCTGAGAGCTGTAAGGTGAACCTAAGTTCTTTATGGTCATGGTGCTTTATCACAGCAATAGAAACCCTAACTAAGACATCCTTTCTCCCTTCACGGCTGCTCCAAAGGGCTCTTCTCTGTCAACACAGCCAGCAGACACCCCATGTTGACCAGACAAAAGTGGCTTCTCTCCCTCATCACATACAGACGTGATTTCATTTTTGGACCTCTGCACATTTCTCAACCTGGGACAACCTTTAAGTACATCAGAACTTAAAGACCTTTAGAATATTTTTTATCTAGAACTTTTAGTTGGTTTTAGCAGGATATTCTTCAAGTCGTGGATTTGGCCTTGCTACAAGTAACTAGTTTGGTCTGTGTCTTCCGTATACAGATCGTGTGTCTGTTTTTAAGCACAAGTCTGTTTGTTTTTTATTTCATGTGATAAAAATTAATTCTGCATTCTGCATTATTTATTATTATTTCTACATACTTAGAGCTAACTGCATGCTTGCTCTAGTATTGTACAGTTATTAAAGATGCACTTTGGAATGTTTAAGGTTTAACCTGTTGCCATTATAAGTCCTCACTCTCTGCACGATCTATGCCCAAACTAGTGGAGTTATGCAGTTACGGTATTACTCATTAAAGATGACCAGCTAGTGATCCTAGCATTACCAAGTAGTCATTTATTCTCTAATGATTAGAAATATTGCTCTTTCATATTGCCATGTGATTCTCTAGGCTCTCCATCTTCTGGTATTACTTGTTCTATTATTGTTCCAGGTAGTAACAATTATTACTATTTTTAATGTCAGCTCCTTTCGGGGCTCTGCCAAAGGCTTTGCTTTCAATTTCGTTTATCAAGAGTTTTCTAGCCACCTTCTTGGATGTTCTTCTGTGAGGCCAAGAATTTATTTGACCAAGTTTCCTGATGTGTTTCTTAAAATGTTGGCTTTGATAGATGTATTCCTTTCTATAATCACCTTTCCTGTAATATATGGCTGTCATTCTCACTGAGGAGCATGTGGGGAAAGCAGGTGGTGTCCTTTACACATTTTGGCACCAATGAGAGATTAGCAAAAGGGTCTATTTCAGGGATGTAGTCAGGTGAAAAGTGCTAGCAAGGATGGGAGAAACATGCAGAGATAAATATTGGGAAGTCACTGACACTATAGAGCCACATAGAACAAAGATACTGGAGTCTGCATGAGGCTATCTGGCTGGAATGTCTCATGAAAATGACACAACAGTCAGATCCACCCACTTCCCTCACACCTCCTAAACATTTGTAGTTTATCACCTGGAGAAAACAAACCCAAAAGAAGGGAGGCATCAGGTGAAGCCTACGATGGCCCAGCCTTCTGCAGGAAAGACAAGGCCAGCATACAGGTCTGGGATGCAGACAGTAAGCTCTCGCTAGATTTATGGCTTGGTAGCTTTTCGTGTGTACAATACTGAAGATGCAGTTGTGACTTGCAACCTGAAATTTATGCACAGAGAAACCCTACAGAAAGATATTTTAAAGAAACAATGGACTTATTATCCTGAAGTGAGGGGACTTTGTGAAACTCAGATGCATGTCACCTGTGTGGGTAACAGCTGCTTTTGACTTCAGATATGATATGTTCTAGGCATCAAACTTTCCTTGTCAGATTGTAAAGTCGAAATTTTTCTGGTGACAGAGAACAGCAGCAGGCAAATTGCCTGTCTCTTCCACAGACACAGAGCCTTAACATCCCATCCATTACAGGATGATCTCATTAGCTTCAGCTTTGAAATACAATTTTCTACTCCCTGATTGTAAAATCCCCAAAGATGCCAGTGAAGTTTTCATTTCTTCTCCAAAGGAATGCAAAATGCTAAATCTTTCCACAAAGAGAATCCACAGAAAATAATAAACAGTAGTTTAAATTCAAGAGCACCTGGAAGGAATACAGAAGTCGGCAAGTGAGAACAAACTGGGCCTCTTCCAGGAATGGTAGTCTGGGATCATCGCACTCTTCCATTGGCTAACTCCTCTGCTGGCTGAACCAGGGGCATCTGTGGTCAAAGCTAATGCCTTTGACTCAAGGCAGGAAGCAGAAAACCCAAACTCAACCATGCTCTGCTGGCTGAGCCTGTCTGTAGATCTTCCTAGGGACCAAAGAGAACTCAAAGCTTTTAAAAACATACGTCTCACCTTCTATCTGTTACTTTTTGTTTTTGTTTTTGTTTTTCTCATATAGAGATTAAACTCAGGACCTCATGCATGCTGGAGAAGCACTCTATTACTGAGCAATCTCTCCAACCCTCTGACCCACTTCCTGGAATGCAAGAATCTCCTGTAGAAGATGACAATTGAGAGGCTTCAGCAAAAGGGTTGGTGAACCATATGCCCTAGTTCTTTTCCTGTCATATGCCAAGAGGGTACTGTTAACCATGGCCATTGTCACCAATGGAATGAAGACCTTCCATCCTGATAATGTGTTTTGGCATCAGGACATTTAAGCAAACACAAGAAATGCCCGTGCGCTGGTCTGGCTGCTCTGATTAAATCACCCATCAGTGGAGTCTTAGGGAGAGACTCTAGCAAATGAACAGATTATTGAATTCTTCGAGGTCATTTGAAGCATGTGAGGCTGCCTAGGAGAAGCAAGCAAACGAAACAATCTCTTCTGTGTCATGTTTTCATTAGAGTTCGGGATTTTGAACCAAAGGGACTACAGCTGACCCTAAGTCTGTACTTACTCACTAATTTTATTGCATGTTCTATTTAATGGACCATGTTTGAATATATTATGATCTTTATAGTGCCAAACAAAAAGATCATTGTTTTGTTTGCTTTGTGGAGACGGATTTGCTTGGGGTGGTTCTGCTGGTCCTTCCTAGAACTGCCCCCATTGATCTCCTGTGCTTTTCTGCTGTCTAGATATCATTTAATTCCCCCTTTCCCACTTTTCCTGTTTCTATAAGAAAGTCATTTTTTTAGCCCTGCCCTTGAGTACCACATCTTCCCTGTCTGCACTCACATACTCACACCATGCATCTATATCCACTCTCTCCGTGCAGCCCAGATTTTCTCTCATCATCTCTTTCTTAGGTTGAAGGAGATGTTCTGTGTCTCCCATGTCTCTTCATTTAGTTCATCAGAGGATGCTGCCAGATTCATCACACTAAAAACTCCACTTTCACCAATACCTTCCTTGACCTAATGCTTGCCTGCCTATCAACTATGTAGTAAACCATTGCCTTGCCAGCTCAGCAGTGAGGGTGCTACACCGACTTCTAGTGCTTCTAACGCTCTTGACCAGAGGTCAGCAAACTACAACCCATTTCAGCACATGTTCCTCTAGATAAGATTTCACTGGCACTCATTGATGTGCACTTATTTGCATATTATCTGTGGTTTATACACTACACCTGCAGAGTCCAGCAATTTTAGTGGACTGTGGTATCTACAAACCAGACAGTTTGGGGGGAAGTTTGCCAACACTTTCCCTAGACATGCTTCTCATATTAAAACCAAACTGTATTCATTAGTTGCCACAGCTTGACATTTGAACATCCGTCACTCCTCTGGAATGTATTTACCCATCTCATGATAAACATTTCTTCAAAACTCTCCTCAGCCACAGCCTCCTTCAGGAACACTTATATCCATTTGCTCATTCATTCCCCCACTGAATCGTTTGCCCTCTAAGTGTGTTTGTTATGCATACATATATTTTGCAAGTGCTGTGATATACACTGGGGATGTTGAGGGACATGATGGCCCTAGTGAAGCCTAGTGAATCCAGGAGCAAAGATGCACATCAAAAAATAATCAAACATGTAGCCTTTATGACTTCAAACTGAAATAGGAGATATGAAGAAAAAGTCTAAGAGCTTATGACAGTAATTTAAATGGCAGGCTTAAGAGAGCCCTGAAGACAATGATGGAAACAAAGAGCCAAATGTTGGGGTGGGAGTATCCCAGGCTTAAAGATTGATGGATGAAGGCCTTGAAGCAGAGTTCAAGTTGGGTCTCAGGAAATTAACACCATGGGCTCATGTGACTGGTATCTGCTTAGGACCAAGTTGGGAGGGGTCTTAATGACATACCAGGAATTGAGTTGGTATGTGCATGTGTGCGTGTGCACACATGTTTGTGTGTTTGTCTGTATGTGTATGTATGTATGTGTGTGTGTGTGTATGGGGTGGAAGCTACCATTATACAGTTCTGACTCTGAAAAAACATGTTCAAACTTACACTTACTTTAGGCTATGTGTAATTGGAAGAGATACAGAGTATCTTCTGTTAGCTAACTCGTGTGTTTTGTTAATCCTTTGTGGACTGCTTTGGAGTAGGCTTTGGTCATCTACCTTGTATTATGGCTTTTTTTTCTCCATAACACTGACCTTCATTTGTATCTTTTTGTCTTGTCAAATCTGTCCTCTCACCCTACCCAGAATCTCCTGTACCACCTTCTACCATGCATTAGGCATGTAATAATAAAGAGTGACTTGAAGTCACAAGCTCCACATCTCTCTGAGAGTTAATATTTTCAGCTCAGGTATATTACTTAGTCATATTGAGACAGCGCTCTCACCTCTCCAGGTAGAAGTAAGACCCATGAGGGAGAGTTTGCCCTTGCTTTCTTCCTTGTTTGAGACAGAGATCCGTACTATGCCTCATATAATAGCAAGGCATTATCTTTTTGAAACTAGATTTTAGCCAAATGGAATGATTTGTTTTTCAATGGAAAAAAGCTACCAGTCTTTACACAGTTGAGCTGTGAACCCAAGCTGTTTTTCAGAGAATCTAGTGATGATGATGTCATGCATTGAGTCATGAAAAGCTGGGCCTGTGATCCAGCACCACAAATGTGTGGATGTGCTCTCCATTACAAAACTCTTTGCAGATATAATTAAGGATCTCAAGATAAGGTTAGCCTGGATGGCGTGCTCCCCTCCATTGATAAGACAGACCATTACTGATAAAACAAGAGGTAAAACACAGAAAGTACTCTGCTCTGAAAGGAATAATAAGATCTTGCCTTCTTGGGTTTGCATTGTTTTCTTTGGGATATGGAGATGAATAATCCATGGTCTCTTGCATGTCCAGCAAGTAGTCTGTCATTGAATCTATAGCCCCAAGTCCCCTTGATCTACCCTATAGTTCTGTGTGAAAGACCTGCTTCTCTGCATGATTCTTAGGACAGTGTTTATGTTACAGGAAAGACAGAAGCCCAGGAGACATAAGCGGTATTGGTTGGGATACCCAACACCCAGAGCTCTTGATTTTTTTTTTTTTTTTGAGAGGGTTTGTCTTAAAAAGCACCAGCAGGAGAAGTGAGAAAAGGAGAGAAAGGAAGTACACTGTGAGCAAGGACTTACTAAATCATGCCAAGGCCTCTTGGAGATGGCATCCCAGATGCATTGTAAGTGAAAGTTCTCTGAAAGAGAACAACAACAAAATACACTTTAATTGAATCTTCTATAAGGCTAATTAGCTGATCAAATCATTAGTGTTGTGAAAGGTTGGAATATTGCAGGTCTGGAGACTAATTACTCTTTATTTAGGGCTATCTTTAGATCCATTATTAGCTTCTCTTTGCCTACCTCTATGTCTAACCCAACATCTTGTGACCATTTATTAGGTAAACCTTTTGGCTTCTACGAGCCAATAGGTTAAGAATGCCCTCGGATAGCGTCTAAGTCCATAGCAGAGGTTCCCCTGTTCTGTCCTGCTGGAATTTGTCTACCTGATATTTCCAACAATGCATTAAAATATGTATCATTCATGATTTTGTTTTGTTCCTATAAAGGCTTCATAAAACTTGCTACAGTGGAACATAAAATTTGAAGTAACTTGAACCTGTGTTCCTGGGCCACAGTAGCACATATTTAGCTCCAGTATAAACTATCTTTTATCCTCTTTGAAGTGAAAACTGCATTTTGTGTCCTGGCCAACAGGTTAAAAAAAGGTGGCCTGCTGATCTGCAAATTTCAACTCATCGTGGTCTTTAGTATTGATTCTCTGAGAGATCTGGCTTCCTTCATTCTCAGCCATTCACATGTCCAGAAGAAGCTGGCAGAGAGTGGCATGCATTGACAGCCTGAACCCCCTGGGAGACAGCAGAATGACGCAGAGCAAAGGAGAGGGACTGGGGTCCACACTTGGACTTGCTACTGGGTATGGGGAAACCTCCACCCAGGAGTGGAAAAGACTTGAAAGACATTGACTCTGATGTTCTCTGCAGAATGCAACACCATAAAAAAAAATCACCTATGCTGTCCAGAAGGGAAATAAGCTACTCGAGATCTGAACTGTCTCTCTCAATTCCCCAGTAGAAACTTTTCTTTAAGATTAGTTTCTTTGTAGTCAGCTGATGGCATGGTATACACACAGCAGCCAACAATGGAACCGCTCCAAGTCATTAATGACATGGCTGAAAACATGGGAAAAGCAATTAATAATAATAATAATAATAATAATAATAATAATAATAATAATAATAAATCAGCCCAGACAAGTCTTTGGAGTGCATGCACAGTGTACAAGGTTTGCATGAAATTCCTCTGTGCATGTATGCATGTATGTTTGTGTGTGTATGTGTATGTGTTATGTGCATGCTTGTTCGTGTGTGTGTGTGTGTGTGTGTGTGTGTGTGTGTGTGTGTGTGCAGGCATGCATGTGCCACAGCCCATATCTGGAGGTCAGGGAATACCCTTGCTTTGTTTGAAAAAGTATCTCTTGTTTTCAGTTGAATAAACCAGGCTAGCTGGCTCTGGAGTTTCTCAGACTCTCCATTTCTAACTCCCATACCAAAATAGGAATGTTGGTTTTACAGAGTTTCATGTGAGCTAAGGGATCCACATTCTCAAGTCTGTGTGGCTGGCAAGTTATTTGCCCTCTGAGCTGCCTTCCCAGTCCTTTGTTTTAAATAAAGAGTTCTAGAAAGAACTAAAAGTGAAGCCTTTAATCCTTTTACTGAAGCTTGACAATAGGCAATAAATCTTCCAACAAGCAATAATGATCAACACTATGCCAAGAGAGTCATTTCTTATAGACAGACTTGTTATGTCACAAGATAAGATGGCTCACATACCTCAGAATATTGTAGGGACATAGTGTGGCGGCTAACAGGTTTAAACCCCAAGTATGGAACTGAATTCTAGCCGTGCCAAGGGCATGATTGTGTGAGCAAATGACATATCCTTGTGTGTACAAAAGGACAGGATGATTTCATGGATAAAACCATGAGAAAAAAAGTGGGTGTTAGACTCATGCTTACATAGGGCAGATGCTCTCTATATAACCGATGTCATGGCTGATCTTGCACAGTGCTCAAGTCTGTGTGGTCTGTGTCACTCAGAAACACAAAACTTAAGAACGTGCAGAGAACATTTGGTCCTCCTACTTCTCCTTGACATATGGGGTGCTAAATATTATATTTAGTTCTGAAGGGTTTCCATGAAGATGCTAAAGCCTGGTGCATACCTTTTTAGTTAAAACGTATATGAAAAGGGCAAAATCTGCATAGTAAGGTTCCAGAATAGTCTTCCTCAGTGCCCAGAAAAGGAACATCTGGAAGGACTGGGTACTTCCTGGCCTGAGAGCAAATGTGTGATTGTTAGCAGGCAGGTTCCAGTGGAGAGCTTCCAGCTTACTGGGTTGCAGACCTACTACAGTTCTCCTGTTTTATGGCTTTCCCAGAACAACCACATGTCCCCTCACTTCGTGAAATGTCTCCCCTCAGAGCCCAGTACATCAGCACTCTTCCCCAGCCCATGGACTGCTCATAAGTATTTTAAGCACATGTAGTGGAATTAACAGAAAATCTATTTATAGCACTTTTTCTTCTAGAGGAACTTGAAGATAAAATTTGAGAGATGCTGAAGTCCTCCTGGAGCTATTTCCATACCTGCAGAAAGGTAGATTAGAGAGATGAGTGCTGACTGATGAGACTTTAGAATGGTCTCCAGGCAGCCCAAGCTGTGCTTCCAGCCCACTGGCAGGCCATGGCAAATGGCTGACACTAGCTGTGCCTCAGTTTTCCCATATGCAAAGTGGAGATAAAAATACACCTCCCCACCAGGGATGTTCTGAGGATTAACGAAACAATATCAGAAAAGCACTTTGTGGTGTTATATATCCCAAAAGGTATTACCATTATAAAATGCACAATATAAGACTCTATTTTTTACTTTGTGACTTTGATGGCATGAACAAACTTCACCCTCCAGCTTTTTAATATGATTATAAGCCCTTTACAAGAATGTGGCTTTCACTTTGCACAGCGGGATACATAATATTTCTTATAAATTTAATTTAGAAAACGGCAGGAAAATAATGTTAAGGATTTGCCTTAAACCCACTAAAGCAAGGCAATTCCATTAATACTGCCACTCCATCTTTAACTCGACGCATTGTGCCTTAAGATGACAGTCTTCTAGATCCCTGCTACTCTTCCTAACAATGAAGGTAAACTGGACGCATTGTGCCTGGAGATGACGGTCTTCCGGATCCCTGCTACTCTTCCTAACAATGAAGGTAAACTGGAGATACAGGACACACTTTGTCTGTGCTTCTTTTTTTCTTTTTCTTTTTCTTTTTCTAAACCTGCCTAGTCAGATCCTTAACAACACCCATAGTGAGTATTTCTTCTTTTGAAGCAGAAGTTGGGAAAGTTCTTCCGTAAGTTCCATCTTAACTTCCCATCATGGATGCCCTCTGTACTAGTCCCGCTGCTGACCTACAACTTCTGACTGCCTGTGGTCAAGGCATCCTGGAGCAAACCCTGCATGCCAGAGGGAAAATGGAGCTTCGAAGCTTTTAGGTGTTGGTGTGATTTGAAAAGCTCTTCTCCTTGAGAGCTTTAAAATTAGCTCACAGCCTTGGACAAGTGCTCCTGTTTGAAGCATTTCTTCTGAATCTCCCCATGGAAATTTCATAACTGCTGCAACAAATTGTCTTAAACCTTGGAACATAAAATAATGCAAATTCACTACCTTTAGGCTCCTTGGGTTAGAAGCCCAACATAGTTCTCACCAGATTGAAATCAAGGCATTCATGGAGCAATGAGGAGACCCAAATGCCTACAGTGGTGGGTCCTACTTGCTTTTGCATAGCCTGAAATAATGATTTACTGCCATTTGACATCCTCCACTGCTTCCATATTTCACTTCCAAATATCTTAATTGTCAAAAAACAAAAGGACAAGATTGGAGAGATCTCTCCACAGATAAGAGAACTTGCTGCTCTTGCAGAGGATCTGGGTTTAACTCCCAGAACACATAATAAAATAGCTCACGCTCGTCTGTCTCTCCAGTTCCAGGGAATCTGATGCCCTCCTCTGCCCTCCACAAACACTGCGCAGACAGGGTACAAAGCCATGCATGCAGCCAAATATGCATATATTTAAATTAAATAAACCTAACCAATATTTAAAGGAAGAGAACATGGAAATGGGAAGGCTTGTGTTTGGGATGTCTGGAGGAAGTGGAGAAGGAGTCGGGGGTAGATATGTGTTGTGGTAAATATTTGGGGGATTCCACCCCACTTGAGATCATTTAGTTCTCAAGTAAAAGACACAAGCCTTTTTATATTTATAATAAGCCTTGAAAGCATTAGAGCTGGGCAGATATCAACCCTATATGTCATATTCTTTTACTGCCAATAACCCAAAGATATCACTTGCCATGTTCTGCCTGGACAACTCCTACTCCAATTGGCTGGTCCTCATGGCTATGTGTTCATAATCCACTACCCCACAACATCTCTCTTCTTCATTTTTTCCCCTCTAACATAGTCCCTGCCTCAGAACCCAAGCCTGGGAACCAAAGCCCTGCCTACCTCTCTATGCCCAACTACAGTCTGTAGGCATTTATTAACCAATTCTGGATAACTTGTGTGTGGGGGCCAGATTTATATGACAAAAGCTTGTATACATAAGGATCTCTTCATCTTGAAGCCATTAGACCCTGGGGCATAGCATTTAGCATTACAATACTTTGCCACAGACCAAACCTCAACAAATATAGTTGAGATACATCATACATATGAAATTGTCGAAGAATAAAGAAAAAATATTTCTCAAAACAAAATCTTTGTACTTACATTCTGGCCCTCCTAGATAACCCAGAACCGTCCAGCATATCTCAAGGTGAGCTGATTAGTTAGCTCCATTCCAATTGAAAGCTTAGTTTTCCTTTAACATCAAACAATCCATATCCATGGGTTCAGAGGATTACAACATGGGCAATTGTATTGGATGGGGACATTGTTCTACTTGCCACAGGCCCAGATATCCCCATCAGATATAATAGGTACATAAACCACAGAAATGGTGATATGGGATGTTGTTCCTGGAGTCAGAAGCTATACTGGAAATCCACTTTTCTCTGTTTTATGGCAATGCCGTCTTCCTTATTAGATCCCATGTTCCATTCTCTTGGGTGAGAATCTTTCCACACCCAGATTGATGCATCATTTGCTGTCAAGTGGATAAATCTGGATAAATGATAAATTAGCTCAGTGTCTTGGGCAATCTGCCTCGGGTAGGAGATTCTCCTATTGGAAGGAATCTCGATCTAGATAAATCCTGAATATTTAAAGTGGAAGCCATGAGTCTCACTCTATAGCTCTTCCTGAATTCTATTTCTGTGTGCCTCTGTACAGCTGAGTGTGGCCAAAACTGTACTGTAATATTTGACTAACTTTAATTGGCAACTTATGGATTGATAGACACCTCTAAGATTAGTAAAGTACCCATCTGGGTGTCTGTGAAGGTTTTTTTCCAGAGAGGGTGTTATGTGTGACAGCAGCAGAGGGGGAAAGACCCATCCTAGATATGGGTAACACCATACCTCAGGTTGAAGGCACAGATAGAATGAAAACAGAAAAAGGAGGCAGCTGACCTGCAGGTGAAGTTCCATCCATCCTTAGCACTCTACAGTGACTACCACCACCTAAAAAAGAACAGGCTGCAGCCTTTTCCACTTTTACACATGGAATCACACCGAAAATTCCCAGGGAATGCCCAGAGCTTCTTGCACTGTGTTCAGCTCCTGCGTTCTTTGCCTCGTTAGCATGTAGGAAGCCATTGTTGGACCATCAAGCCAATTGATTTTATCCCTTTATAATTATTGGTTGAGTTCTTTTAGAGAATGCTGCCTAGTAGAGACAGTGAATAATAGTTGCCTTCATTATAACACACCTATGTAGCAGGTAAGCACCGTGGCAAACCCTTTGCAGACTGTGTGCAGGATGCATGATCTAATCATTGTGAATCAGCTCAGGTTAATTGACTCCACAGTTACCTTGTTCTCTTGCTTGGGGATATTTGCAGGTACCAAATAACTTCAAATATCTTGGACCTTTCAGCATTCTTTCTGTGCTTTTCTGTCTCTTCACTCTATCTTTGTATATCAGAGCTTTGCCTCCTTGTTAGAGGTGATTGGTTAATTACTTATCCTATAAAGCCTTTCTTCTTAGAAAGAAAAGCTTCCAGCAGCATCGGAAGGGACTAGGGGTGAGTTCCCACACTCTGACAGTGACAAGAAGACACCTGTGGTCCGCTGAGGTCCTCACATCATTCCACAGGGCAGCTGTCTATGTTCAGGCATGGCTCCTCTCAGATGGAAACAAATGAAGCCCAAAGCCTCCCCACTGTGAAATTCCACAGTATTCAAGGAGGGCAGTGTGGGAGATTGACTGGCAACCAAAGATTAATTGGGTCTGTGTGGGTAAGTGCTCAATGAGACAAGGTCAGCCTTTGCTCGGTGTCAGCTTGAAAGAGGATGTTGGGAGTGGAGTCAGGAGGCTGTGAAGGGCAGCCTCAGGGTCAGAATGACAGCAGCTCAGGGAAGGCTCTGGGCTGTGAAGTAAAACAAGCACCAGTGTAAATGACCCGGGGCTCTGATGATATGCCACGGTGATGAGCGTGCTCTTCAACTGACATTCAAATGACTGAAATATTCCCCCACCTCGAAGGCCTGAGCTACACTGAGGGAGAACTCAGATCACCAACCAAGGATTTAACGTTTACTAAACATAGTGTTAAAAGTTTTCTCAGTCCCCAAGGTTTGAAGCCTTTGTGATAATGTCACAGTGAGGTGCAGTTAATAGAATGCATGGGTGGCCCCCTTGAAAAATACATACTTCTAAATGAGTCTATTAAATTGCTAAAAATATTGTCTCTAGCAGATACAGCCTTTTTCCCTAAAGATAGATTCAAAGAGAAAGGCAGTGAATATATAGGTTTGGGCTCTTCTGGTCTATTTGGGGCTGGGATCTATAATCAGCCTTGCTACTTCTCATTGTATCTGGATGTCTGATAGAAAGAAAATTTGGAGAGTGAGGTAAGGTAAAAAGAAAAATAAGAAATATATAAGTACTGAAAGTATTACCGTGGTGAAGGTGTTGGGTTTAAAGCTTGTAATTATACATGGCCTAGCTGGGAAAGGCTAATGCTAACAGACTAAACTGCCCATCTAGGACATTTACTCTTAAGCTGGATTCCTTGCTGCAGGCCTTGCCCTATGGTCTGGACAACCCCATGCCCATCCTCAATGTTTGGTTCTACTTGGAGATAAATAAGTTTAGCTTACTGACTTAAGCTAACCAGTACTACACAGACTAATGCAAACACAGTATCAAGTTTTAAAGAGAAAAAGAAATATAATTTTTCCAGTGGCCAAGAAGCTCATGAATCAGGTATCTGGGAAGTCACATTAATAATCAGAAGCCCTCTCTTCAGCAGCAAAGACAACACTAGCAGCAGCACCCTGCCTAACTGAAGAGTATGAAACAATAGTAACCAGAGAGCATAGCTATGGCCTAGCAACCACCACATGTCAATGAAACAGAACAGATCAGAGAACACAGAAACGTACCCACACATTTATAGCAAACTAGGTTTTGTTTTGTTGTTGTTGTTGTTGCTGCTGCTGCTGCTGCTGCTGCTATTACAAAATAACTGACAAAAGCCACTTAAGGGCTGGTTGTGGTGGCGCATGCCTTTAATCCCAGCACTTGGGAGGCAGAAGCAGGTGAATTTTTGGGTTTGAGGCCAGCCTAGTCTACACAGTGAGTTCCAAGACAGCCAGGGCTATACAGAGAAACCCTGTCTCAAAAAACAAAACAAAACAAACAAACAAACAAACAAAAGCCACTTAAGGAATGAGGGGTTTATTTTGTCTCACAGTTTGCAGGCACAGTTCCTCATGACAGAGAATGCAAGGGTACAGGACTGTGAGGCAGCTGGTCATGATCCTCAGGGAGGAATCTGAGATTGGTATAAACTTGGGTGTTTAGCTCACTTTCTGCTTTTATTCATTAGAGGAAGGCCACCAGATCTAGGATGAGTCCTCCCACTTCAATTCCCAGTCTAGAAATTTCCTATAAGTAAACATGCCCAAAGGTGGATCTACTAGGAAGCTCTAAATTCTGTCAAGTTGACAATCCATTCAAACCAGGCACCGAATACATACACTGGACAAAATCCACTGCCTTTCACAAACGGCGCTGGGAAAGCTGGATGTTGATTTGAAGACAGTGGACCCAGGTCTCTCACCATTTGTAGAAATCAATCCGAATGGATTGACCAAAGATTTAGATGATCCCAAACCATAAAGCAATCTGAAGAAATCACAGGGAAAGCATTTTAGGTATTGGTCCTAGGGAAGACTCTTTAATATAGGAACCCAAAAGCACAAGTGAAAAGTTGGATTACATCTAATGGGGATCCTATCTTCAGCCAATGAAACAAACGACAGAGTAAAAACAGCAGCCTAAAAAATGAAAAACATATTTGCAAACTTTTCTTCTGAAAAAGGTTCAGATTGCATTATTATTATTATTCAGAGTACATGCATTATTCAGGATGCATAATCAACTCAACAGCAAAATTAACCCAAATAATCCACACTTAAAAAGATCAAAAAGCTGGACTTGGTAGTACATATCTATCCTCTCAGCACTCAGAAGGCACAAGCATAATTACCCCAAGGCCAGCCCGGACTGCACAGTTAGTTCCAGGCAAGGCAGGGATGCATAACAAAATAAACACAGAGAGACAAGTAAATGGCCTACAATGAGCAGACGGTACACAAATGGCCAGCAAGTATATAAAAATGCTAAATATCACAAAACATCAAGGAAATGCAAATAAAACTGATAATGGGTATCATCTCATCCCAACTTGAATGTCTTTTTTTCCCTTAAAACAAAACAGAAATGCTGGTGAGGGGACACTGTAGACAGTAATGTAAATTGGGGTCACCATCAGAGAAAACAGTATAACAGATTCCTCAGAAAAACTAGAAATAGTGCTATATGATGCAGAAATTCCACAACTGGGTACATATATAAAGGAAAGGACATCAGTCTGTGGAAGAGATATACAAAGTTCAATGTTCACTACAGCACTATTTACAATAGCCAAGATATAGCGTCAACTTAGATACCCACTGATAAATGAATAACATAAACGTGGTATATACGCAGAAAGGAATATTAATCAACCATAAAAAGAAATGGGATTCCGTCATTTAAAGT
The DNA here is from genome assembly GCA_902729485.2 of Mus minutoides. Taxonomy (NCBI): domain Eukaryota; kingdom Metazoa; phylum Chordata; class Mammalia; order Rodentia; family Muridae; genus Mus; species Mus minutoides. The sequence goes on from LR749526.1 coordinate 1,512,408, forward strand.
AACATAGTGAAGTGAAATGTCAGAGAAGACAAATGCCACCTGTGCTCATTCCTGTAAAGATGATAAAGTAGAATATTTCGTAGAAGTAGGGGATACAACAGCAGCTGTTGGATGCTGCAAAGATGCTGTGGATTGAAACACAGTTATCTGTATAGGAATTGAATAAGAAGTAAATCCTTGGTTGGAAACAAGGCTCAAGAAAAGAACATGTATTGGCTCTTGCAGAGGAACTGAGCTTGACTCCCAGGAAGCCTGCTGCAACCCAGGTCACATAGCTCTACCTGTCTCCAAGGAGGCCTGCTCTAATCTGAGATACCAAGGCCAGTTAACACCAGAAATAACCAAATGGCTAGAGGCAAGCACAAGAACATAAGCAACAGAAAGAAACCAATGTAACTGGATATTATCAGAACTCAGTACTCCCCTTACAGCAAGCCCTAAATACCCTAACACACCTGAAAAGCAAGATTCTGACATAAAGTCCCATCTCATGAAGATGACAGAAGCTTTTAAGGAAGATATATATATAACTCCTTTAAAGAGATATAGTAAAACACAGGCAAACAGGCAGAAGTCCTTAAAAAGGAAACAAATAAATCCTTTAAAGAAATAAAAAGAAGCCCTTCCCTTCCGGTCTGGTACGGTGCACCTGCACCAGCCCAGGGCTCGGGCACAGGCTCTGCTCACTCTCCCCGGGACTCCCCAGGCTATCTTGGGAACACAGGTGAGCAGCTGAATGCAGCATCTGTTCCTGCCCAATCCCGTGCGACCTGAGTCACCAGCCAGGAAAGAGATAAAGGCCCAGTCCCAGGACAGACTCTCCCTTCCCTTCCGGTCTGGTCCGGTGCACCCGCACCAGCCCAGGGCTCGGGCACAGGCTCTGCGCACTCTCCCCGGGACTCCCCAGGCTATCTTGGGACCACAGGTGAGCAGCTGAATGCAGCATCTGTTCCTGCTCAATTCTGTGCGACCTGAGTCACCAGCCCGGACAGAGATAAAGGCCCAGACCATTTCAGACTCTCCCTTCTGGCCTGCACCAACACCAGGTCTCCTTGGTTAGGGATGGCAGGAGGTAAGCGTAAGAACAGAAGCAACAGAATCCAAGGGTACTTGGCATCACCAGATCCAAACTCACCCACCTCATCAAGTCCTAGATACAACAGCACACCAGAAAAACAGGACATGGATATAAAGTCACTTGTCATGGTGATACTGGAGGACTATAAGAAGGAAATACAGGAAAACGCAGATAAACAAGTAGAAGCACTTAAAGAGGAAAAACTTTATATGGATATAAAGTCACTTGTCATGGTGATACTGGAGGACTATAAGAAGGAAATACAGGAAAACACAGATAAACAACTAGAAGCATTTAAAGAGGAAATATGTAGAGAGTTACAGGAAAACAATACCAAACAGGTGATGGAATGGAACAAAACCATCCAGGACCTAAAAATGGAAGTAGAAACAATTAAGAAAAACCAAAAGGAGATAACCCTGGAGATAGAAACCATAGGAAAAAAATCAGGAACCATAGATATGANCATTTACCATAGACGGAGAAACCAAAGTATTCCATGACAAATTCAAATTCACACAATATCTTTCCACGAATCCAGCCCTTCAAAGGATATTTACTCTGAAAACTATAGCACACAAAGACCCAACAATGATAATAGAACTTCAGACCAATTTTGCTTATGAATATTGATGCAAAAGTACTCACAAATTGAATAAAAAAAAAAAACATCATTCAACATGATCAAGTATGCTTCATTCCAAGGATGGAGGGATGGTTCAAGATATGAAAATATATCTATGTAATCCATGATACAAATAAACTCAATTAAAAAGTCACATGAGCATCTCAATAAATGCAGAAAGAGCCTTTGACAAAATCCAAAAGCCCTTCTTGTTAAATGTCTTGGAAAAAATCAGTAATTCATGGCATATACCTAAACATAATCAAAGCAATATACAGCAAGCCAATAGCCAACATCGAATTAAATGGAGAGAAACATTTTTATTAGATATTTTCTTCATTTACATTTCAAATGCTATCCCCAAAGTCCCCTATAACCTCCCCCCACCCTGCTCCCCAACTCACCCACTCTTGCTTCCAGGCCTAGGGCATATAATCTTTGCAAGACCAAGGGCCTCTGCTCCCAATGATGGCTGATTAGGCCATCTTCTGGTACATATGCAGCTAGAGACATGAGCTTGGGGGTACTGGTTAATTCATATTGTTGGTCCTCCTATAGGATTGCAGACCCCTTCAGCTCCTTGGGTACTTTCTCTAGCTCCTCCATTGGGGGCCCTGTGTTCCATCCAATAGATGACTGTGAGCATCCACTTCCGTATTTGCCAGACATTGGCATAGCCTCACAAGAGACAGCTATATCAGGGTTCTGACAGCAAAATCTTGCTGGCATATGCAATAATGTCTGGGTTTTGTGGCTGTTTATGGGATGGATCCCTAGGTGGGGAAGTCTCTGGATGGTCCTTCCTAAATAGAGAGAAACTTGAAGCAATCCCTCTAAAATCAGAGACAAGACAAATTGGCGTACTCTCTCCCTATCTATTCAATGTAGTACTTGAAGTCCTAGCTAGAGCAATAAGAAAACCAAAGGAGATCAAGGGGATACAAATTCCAACCGAAGAAGTTAAGTGCAGCGTGCCTCCCTGCCTCCGTTGACCAGCAAGAAAGTCACACAACCACGGGGATCTTCTCAGTCAGCTTTATTCAGGAGCACCTTGATAGTAGATTCCCAGGACCCTGGACAGCAGCAGAGCTGCTGCTTTTATAGTCTCCCAGGGAGGGGGAGGGGGTGTCGTAATGGTTGCGGATTGGTGCACCAAGCCATACCCATTAGCATATTGCCCATTCATTGGTGTCACAAGCAGTGCCTCATTAGCATATTTTCCCTTCGGGAGGGCTACTGCTTGAGGAGGGCCTGAGGAGAGAGCTGCACATGCGCACTAGACTCTCCTCCCTGGCAGCCTGCCAGTCCTGTGCCATCTTGTAATGGGGCGGAGCCGCAGGCCTTCCCGGAGCTCGGGCAGCTTTACGGCTCAGAGCTCGGGCGGCCCTTCGCTGCTCAGCGCTGCCGGCTTCCTACAGTTAAGGTATCACTATTTGTGGATGATATGACAGTATACATAATCAACCCCCAAATTCTAACAAAGAACTCCTATAGTTGATAAATAACTTCACCAAAGTGGCTGGATATAAAATTAACTAAAAAAAAAAAACCAGTAGCTTTCCTTTATACCAATGATAAACAGGCTGAGAAAGGAATTCAGAAACTGCATCCCTTCACAATAGCCACAAGTAGTATAAATTATCTTGGTGTAACTCTTACCAAGTGAGTGAAAGATCTATATAACAAGAACTTCAAGTCCCTAAAGAAAGAAATTTAAGACTTCAGAAGATGGAAAGATCTCTCATGTTCATGTATCAGTAGGATTAACACAGTGAAAATGGCCATCTTACCAAAATCCATCTACAGATTCAATGCAATGCCCATCAAAGGCCAACACGATTCTTCACATATATGAAAAGAGCAATTCTCAACTTCATATGGAAAAACAAACAAACAAACAAACCCAGGATAGCCAAAATAATTCTCAACAATAAAAGATCTATTGGGGGAATTGCTATGCCTGACCTCAACTGTACTATGGAGCAACAGTGATACAAACAGACAAGTCAATCAAGGAAATAGAGTTGAAGATCCACATAACTAAACCCACACAGCTATGGACACTTAATCTTTAACAGAGAAGCCAAATATATGTAGTGGAAACAAGAAAGAATTTTCAATACTGGTGGTCTGTGTGTACAAGAATGAAAATAGATCCATATTTATCACATAGCTCAAGTCCAAGTGGATCAAGGACCTCAACATAAAACCAAGTAGACTGAATCTAATAGAAGAGAAAGTGAGAAAGAGTGTTGAACTCATTGGCACAGGGGAAATTTTCTTAAACAGAACTCCAATAGTTTAGGCTCTAAAGATCAACAATTGATAAATGGGATCTCATGAAACTGAAAAGCTTCTGTAAGGCAAAAGATACTGTCAGTAGGACAAAACAGCAACCTACAGATTGGTGAAAAAAAAAAAAAAAAACCCTTCACTAACCCTATATCCAATAGAGGGCTAATATTCAAAATATATAAAGAACTCAAGAAGTTAACCTCTAAAAACCCAAATAACCCAATTAAAAATGGGGTACAGAGCTAAACAGAGACTTCTCCAGGGAGGAATCCAGAATGTCTGAGAAACACTTAAAGAAATGTTCAAAGTCCTTAGTTGAAAGAGTCCACGCTACCGTCTCTCCGGCAAGAATGGACGCAGACACCAGGATCCTTCTGCAGCAAGCGTTTAATGAAGATGGAGACACCGAGCCCAAAAAAGCACTGCCTATATATACCTTGACACGTCGTGTATGCTTCTGATTGGCTGCTCACTCACCACGCCCCGAGATGGGCGGTGACTCGGCATGCACTCACCTTCAGCACATGTGCCGTAGACTTGTTTACTGGGGAGAGCACAGGATGTGGCTCTCCACACTTAGTCATCAGGGAAATGTAAAACAAAATGACTCTGAGATTCTACCTTACATCAAGCAGAATGACTAAGATCAAAAAGTGACAGCACCTGCTGGCGAAAATGTGGAGAAAGGGGAACACTCCTCCATAGCTATTTGGATTGCAACTTGGTATAACCACTCTGGAAATTAATCTGGTAGTTCCTCAAAAAACTGGAGATAGTTCTATTTGAAGACCTAGATATACAGTTTCTGAGCATATACCCAAAAGACATTCTACCATTCTAGAAGGACATGTGCTCCACTATGTTCCTAGCAGCCTTATTTGTTAATCGCCAGAAACTGGAAGTAACCCAGATGTCTCTCAACCAAAGAATGGACACAGTATCAATTACTTTGATCTAATTAGGATACATTTTAGGCATGTATCCACACACATATACACATTACTCCATTTTTATAGTTACTGTGCAAAAGAAATATGAAAAATATATATAAAGATTAGAATTGAATTTAGTAAAAATATCCATAGAAAATCGTTGATTTTTCAAAAGAAACAATCTAAAAAGTCCTTTTCATGTGGCAATTAAGGTTATAGGAGCAGACATCAGAATGGAGGTTCCAAAGACTGGGGGACAGCACCTGAAGGATGATAGTTCAAGGATTAAAAGTCTCATTAAAAGTTGACTTGTTTTGAAGATAAGTTGTATGGCATGGTGAATATGTCTAATATAAGAGGGTTTAATATCAACAAAGATAAACTTCATATGCTCCCATTGTGAAATATGTTAAATATTAGAAATGATAGAGTATTGATTAGCTTGGCTTAATAACTCCATACTGTATTCAAAAGTAATATTGGTTTAGAAACATGTAGCTTGGACTGACCTCTGACTAGGTCATGGGGTCATGTATTAGAGTAACTCTCAGCTGTAAGAATACCTAATAACATAACATAGGGTTCCTTAGTGTTCATAAGTGGGTTAATCAATTCCTGTGCTGATTACTATTATTCCTAATTTATAACTAGGCAAATTATGGCTTAGATTGTTTGCTCTAGATCACACAATCTTCAGGGATAACTCTGGGTCTGTGTGACTCTCAGTTCAACATTATATACTCCTCTGAAGTCCCTGGCAACTCAGACTCAGATATACAGCCACTTCCCTGACAGTGCTGGACAAACACCCCACATCCTTGATCGCTAATTCCCTTTAAATTGCCACACTGACCATTCCTTTCTGCTAACATAATTTTTCTTCTGTCTTCTCTCTTCTAATTCATTCTTTGCACTGCCATCACAGTGATCTTTCTAAAACACAAATCTGACCTCCATGAACGACCCCTCCTCCCCCCAAAAACAAAAACAAAACAAGGCTTAATTGTGTTTTGTAGGATAAGCACAGATCCCTGACTGGGCTTGCAGACTGTCTCATGACCTATGCTGTTTGCCTCTCACTCTCCATTTCACTCTTTCCCTGACCCTACTTTCTACTCCTTCATATTGAACAGTCTTCTTTCTTGGACTCTCAGTCTATGTCTCTCCTTTGCTCTCTGGCTCTTACTCTGTCAATCTCTGGATATATCTTTGTCCAAACCCCGCCCCCTGTATCACATGTATGTTTGTGTGTGCTGCCGAACATGTATGGAGGCCAAAAGACAAGTTGCAGGAGTTTCTTGTCTTCCTACCATGTTGGGGAAGTTGGGTCTCTCTTGTTTCTCGAAGCTGCATGCTGCATACTCCAGGCTAACTGGCAGGCAAGCTCCTCCGTCATTGTCATGTCTTTGCCTCCCGTCTCATAGGAGGAGATGACTGGAGTGGCATCACATCTTTTTCTGTGAGGTGGAGGTAGGGATGGACTTTGGTCATGAGCTGGAATCATCAGACTTGCATGGCTAGTGTATGGCCTTTACCTGCTGTGCTATCTCGCTGCCTTCTCCGTGTACTTCTAATTATCAATCTCCTTTTTTTTCTTCTTATCACTTCCTCTCCCTCAGTTGCTTATTACAGCTTCCTTATCTTGTAACATCATCCATCTGCTAATTCCGATCCTATTTGCTGGGCATCAACTCCTTTGCTCCAGGCACCAGGGATAGAAAGCCAAACAACACAGGAGTGAAATTTCTGTTTCAGTGGAAGAAGACAAGTGAGAGTCCAAGAAGCCAATAAAGGTGAAGTCCTTGGATTTTGATTTGTAATGGGCTAAGAAGTTCAGTGATGCTGATGTGATATTGAGAGGGAGGAGGCAATCTTATCACCCCAAGATCTTTTGAAAAAAGATTTATTGTATTTCCTATAATATAAGTACACTGTAACTGTCTTCAGACACCCCAGAAGAGTTCATCAGACCCCATTACATGTGGTTGTAAGCCACCATGTGGTTTCTGGGGTTTGAACTCAGGACCTTTGGAAGAGCAGTCAGTGCTCTTAACTGCTGAGCCATCTCTCCACCCCTCACCCCAAGATCTTAACTGAGAGGAGCCTACGGTGTACCAATCACAAAGAGCAGCTGTACATAGGCACAAATCTAGAAAGGTAATTGAAGAATTAAAGATCCAGAATGGCTTCATGAGAATAATAATTAGGGATATTGAGCTTTAAAGGTAATCCTAGTGCTAGGTGAAGCTCATCTTTATAGCCCAAGGAAAGATACTTGGGTTTCCTTCCATGTAAAAGAGGAAAGAGTTCAGTGTAAACATGTTTAGAAGGATCACTCTGGCTGCAGAGTCAAAAATGTATAATGTATGATGTGTGTGTGTGTGTGTGTGTGTGTGTGTGTGTGTGTGTGATTCAGGTGAATAGGAGGAATAGAAGCAAGAAAGCCCATGAGAACTACATCATTAAGGGCCATGAAAGACTTGAAGGTATTGGACTACAATCGTGGCTGGGTAGATTGTGATAGAGAGAGAGATCCAAGGTGTGTTTTAGAGGTGTCAACATTTGTCTCACATTGTTGGGAGGACCATTTGGGGTGTCAAGGAAAGAAAGATATTAGGCTGAAGAGAAGAAGCAAAGATATTCCAAGAATTGCGTAGAAGAAACCAGTGGTTGTAGGACTTTTCCTTTGGGACAACTTGAGGTATAAACTAGTGAATAGTGTTCCAAAGTTCTTGAGGGCAGGGAGAGATACTTGCAGCACAAGTCTCATACCTGGGAGCATGAATTCAGTTAATAACTCAAGCCTCTCCTATTCGCTGCATCTGGACTACATAATAGCTCTAATTTAACACAAGCACGCTTGTTTATCATCAGTTAAGTGTTCAAGCATCTTCTTAGCTGTCCCTGTACCAATTATCTCTGGAGGTCAGTCATTTCTATATATAACTAATCTCACCACTTGGATTTTTATTCTAATTTTACTTTTAGCAGCTGCTGAGGGTGCCTGAGGAGGGCAGGGACTATGCTTTATTTGTTTTATTACTCTCTCCTCTCGTAGAATCTAGCAGGTGGCAGATGCTCAGTAATAATTTATTACATGAATAAATTGACCAATGTCTGAAAGAACAATAGTGGAGGTAGACTTTAGCTTTGTCAGACATTTGGTGGCAAATGGTGGCATCGGGGAATGCAATCTGTCCTCTCCCAAGTCTGGGGTTTTCACACTAGAGGTGACAGCGTGAGGCGACATATGCGTTACGAAGTGATCTTAGTTAGAGGAATACATTATTTACAATGAAATCAATGGAAGTCTCAAACATTCCCATGGCTCCACTCATCACCATTCCTTAAACAGAAATTGTTTGGAAATACCTCATGCTGAGGAGGCCCTGGAGAACAAAATGATGTTCAGAATGTCCAGAACTTATATTTCCAATCCAATTTTAAACATCTTAGTTCCTCTAAGGAAAAGGAAAGGGTGGTGCTACTTCCCACCGTCCAACCAACAGCCTCACACGGGCCCTATGTTTAGAGTTAAGAAATGAGTGCCAACCCCTTTGTCTAAGCCCCTGTCCCATGCTCTGTGATGCTACCTTAAGTAACATCCATCACTATGCAGTGAAGATCACCTTCTGTGATAAGTGCTTACTTATTTTGTAGTCTTACACCAGCCATGTTATTTTACTTTCAGGTCCTTAGCTTTGGTAAACTTACAAAACAGCCTAATCCTGTGACAAAGTCTGGGGTCCAGAGCAATTTTTTTTCCCCACAAATAATCAAACTCAAGATTATCTTGCCCATTATACTGTTCTTTATTGAGGTTTGTTATGGCTATTCTGTGAGAAAAAAACAACAGACAGACAAACAACAACAACAAATAGCTCAGGAAGCAGGTTACGATGCAGAGAAAGCCCTCATCGGAATGATGGACATCTAAGCTCTTTTCAACATTAGTTACAGGTTGTTAATGGAAAAACGATGAGCAAAGAACCCAGTTACAAGAAAAATTGCCCAGGAAACTGGGAGACATAGTAGTCAGCTCCACTTCCGTGAGAAACCCTATCTCACGGGATATAAGGGAATATAAGGCAGAGAGCAATAGAGCAGGATACTCAACATTCTTCTCTGGCATCTGCACACATACACACACACACACACACACACACACACACACACACACACACACACACACACACACATATATATGAGCATATGTATGTAAATGCATACGTTTACAGGTAACACACACACATATACACACACACCCTCTGCATGTGCATACATGAGAGAAGAAAAAAAAAAACTAACCAAACAAACAAACCAAAATAAAGAACACAACCAAACAAAACCTAAAAGGTAGGAATTAACCTACCTTTTGTTTTCTCATGCAGAAAAACAAAACCAAATGTCTTCAGTGAGCTAAATCTTCATGATGTGTCTTCCAACTATCCCCCAAACATAGATAAAGTGTTTCAAGTGCCAATTTGAATTTGGCAGGCAAGTTGAGCTGCAAACGATCTAATTTATCTCAATTCCAATCAGCTTAGCAAATTTGGAAGATGCACCATGAAAGCAGGTGACATGGGAGTCACAAACACATGAGTGTTAAGGTCTTTAAGCAAAAGTGATTTCTAGGACAAGGTATTACCTATTATACCTCCAGTAAAGAGGCCATTCAGAAGCCAGGGAGTCAGGACAGGCTACGGGGTAAAAAGCTTTCCATTTAAATGGCTGGCTCACAAAGAAGAGCTACAAATCACCCGCCTTATTTGCAGAAGGACAACAACTTTCAAAAGACAATAATTTCACTGAAACCTTAGGAAGAAGTGGGAACACCAAAGAGAGGCCTTGGTAGGAGAATATGGTAATTATTAAATAATCATTAGCAGTGGATTAAAACATACAAAACACAGGTGTAAATTATAATGCCAGAATGCCATCATACTGAATGGACAGGGTCTCCTCAGTCCAGAAAAGGACACCTCGCACCCCCCCCCCAGAATCCCTTTCTGAACCCATCAGTTTGCCAGGAAAGCTTTAGAAAGGGCAGTAGGTTGTGGATTTATACAAGTCACAGCAAAATATTTTGAGATTGAGGCTCATGTCGTTTAAGTATTTCAGAACATCCCTTTCCCTTTTCTGAGTTTGGCAATTTGGCTACAAAATGTAAAGGACAAATTGGTGATTCAGTTTCTACAAAGCAACAAAAACCTCTCATTAAAAAAGGAAACTGATACAAAAAAATAATAAGAGTAAGTAGAAAATTTAAAATTTGAGGCCATCAGACCTTCTGAAAACCTAGCCCGCTATTTCGAAGACAACTGGGGCCATTGGGAACCCATGGCATGTGCTGCACAGTGGCCTCTGTTGCTATATTTATTGATTTATGGCTTACATAGCTATATATCAATTTTTGCCCGTGACTCTCTCAGCAGCCAGGTTCAGGGTGGCAATTGTTGAGTAAACGAGCTTGTGAGGTGTCTGGCACATGCTTGGCACATAATTAGTGTTCTGTAAGTAAGAATGCTTACGAACAGAAAAGTTAAGCTACTGAATGTGCCCAAACTGCCTCCCCAATCTAACTTCTGATTCTGAGACTGCTCCACTTCCTCCCCCAGATCTCCATCCCTTACTGACATTACAGGTTCTCAGAGCAAGAAAGAGAGCAGCCTGCAAATACCCACTTAGGTAACAGCTTCCATTCTTTCCCCGATGGAAGCCGTTAATTGGTGACAATGTCAGATAATTTATGTATCACTTCCTTATTTCAGTTTTAGTTCACATAGAGGTGATGATGGGTGGGAAAATAAGCCATTGAAAAGGAAAGGGCAGATCAACTGAGCATCCTTAATCAATCTTGCTACTCTAACAAATGCCAGAAGTGACAAGCCCTTTTATTTTGTTTTGTTTTGTTTTGTTTGTACATATTTTTTGGTTGCCTAACTTTAAGCATGGGGTACATGCACATAAAGGAAGATCTCCATTAACTCGTTTTCAGAACTGTGGGGTGGGGTGGGAGCATGTGGTACAAAGAGACCTGGCATTTGTAAAACTGAAAAGCTCTGGACTGTACAGATCTCTGTGCCTGAACACTTCTGGCCATTGGTCAAATGCTTCCCAGACAGATCACCTCCAATTACAGCCAAGTGAGGCTTCAACTCCATGACCTACTAACCCCTGCTTCATCTCTGTGCCTCACATGGGTGTCACTCGACCTCCAAATCCATGCCCCAGTGGGTCCACTTCATCTCTATTGGGTGTTCCATTGATCCTGGGTCCTTCAAAGTCAACATTATTCATGAAATATGTCATCTAACTCCTCTGACCTTTCAATGACTCTAGTCATTGTTTATGTCTTAGAGAACCATCTTTCAAATTAAGCAGTCATTGTACCTGAAACTTGGGAGACCATAGTACGGTATGAACATCCTGTAGAGCTCCAAATACCATCAGGAGGACCATGACAGCTGCAGAGTCTACTGCCTAACGAATGGACACCTATATAACATGAAATCCCAATGAGAATATGTTTCCTCTCCCAGGTCCCTCAGCCAGCCTTATCCCTTAGATAAGGGATAGCCTTACCACACAAGAATCCAGTCAACTGGCTTTGGCTGGCCAAATGTCTGGTTTTACAAATACAGTTTTATTGAGATCTAGCCATGCTCTTCATGTCCATATTATCAATGGCTGGTTTTGCCCACAGTGACAAAGGTGGGTGGTAGTGGCAAAGAATTAATGAGCACAAAGTCTAATGAGTTCACAATGAACCCTCTATAGGAAATAGTGCTGACCCTGAGCTAAGGGAACATCAGGATCAATCCCATGATTCCCTGCATTCATTACCAGCTCCACTGTCTACTAAGAGTCCAGCCTCTCCGGGCTCCGTGCAACTCTATTCTTACCAAGCTCCAATGTCCCTTGCATCCCTAAACCTTGCATCTGGAGCCTCTAAAACTCACAGTGTATCATCAGCAAAAACATCTTCTATATCTTCAACGGTCAACTTTCCAGTTGCTCTCAACTATTCTCACTGGATCCCGTTGTCCTCAAATGTTAAATACAACTTTTCACATTCTCCACGACTGCTCGCAGGCAGCTGATGAGGAAAAAAATAAAAACCATGCACACAACTCTGGTGGTTGGAAATTAATGACTATAACCCTCAAGAGGCTTTCCACAATGCCTAGGAATCCAACAACACCTCTGTAGTCGGTGCATGCTTGTACTTTCTTCAATAAATATTTCACACTTACTCTTCTCTCCTATAGCCATCAACACCCTCACCCAGGTTACTACTGTTTCCCACCCTCTCTCACACCTCTTTCTCATTTAGTAACACGCTCATTACTGCTTCTGTTTCCACCAGAGAAATAGGTGCAATATATTGGTGTCTCACATCTGTTTTCTATTAATTCTACCCTATTCTATTTCCCATTCCACCCCTGTTAACAAAGGAAGAATGGTTCCTGGTCCTACCACAATCAAGCGCTCCTCTTGAGTACTCACTCTATAGCCCTCTTGCTTAGCCAGGGATGATACCCCTGGTTTTAACTCTTTTCGGGATCAGTTCATTCAGTTGCCCCTCTCCCCACACCATTTACTGGAAAAGTCCCATCCATATACACATGTTAAAAATACCTCCAATGTAAATAACAAGATCAGCAACACAAAGGCCATTTTTGATCATATGATGCCATTCAAACCTACCTGTCTTGTTTTTTGTTTCTCTTAGGAATTAAGATACTTAAACATCTTCTACACATCACATTGAAAGTGAAATGTCAATGAAGTAAATTCAAGCATAGACAAACACAGCCCATCAATCCATTCATGTTTTCCACCTCATCCAGACTAAAATCCCCAGAAATTTCATGGCTGGTGGACCCTGTATGAAGACTCTTAAGTGATCTCAGTTCTGTTCTTTTCCTCTACACGCATACTTTATACCTGTTTACTCTCCTTCCCAACCCTTACTCAGTCCTCAACTGTGGTCAGCCAAACAACAGCTACCCAAAGATGGCTCATCCTGATCTGCAGACTCTGTCGTTATGTCATGTTACAAGGCAAAAGGAATTGTGTAGATGTGACTGAGTTGAGGATGCTGAGATCAGGGGATTATCCTGGAATGTCATAAAGAAGAGATATCCGTATTAGAGTGAGGTGTGAAGACGAGACTCGGGGATATGTGCCAGCTGAGGTCAGAGATAAGTCACCGCAGAATGAGCAAGGGGCCTAGAGGACCAGGAGGCAGGAAAGGGCAAGAAAATGTATTCTCAGAAGGACTGCTACACTACTGACACCTCAATTTTAATCCATATGATTCATTTCAGACAAAAGTTTAAAAACTTCCAAAAGGACAAGAAAATAATTATGTGGTGTTTAAAGCCCCTATATCTGTGATAAATGGAGACAACAGCAATAGGAAGCTATTAGACTGGCATTATTTTGTTTCTTTACCTGTTTATTATCCATATTCCTTAATGCAGTGGAAGCATCATAAAGTTAAAGGTTTTTTTTTCTCCTTGTCTCATTTTTACTGTAATGTGCCTTGCGAACAGGAGAGTTGTGTTGAATTAACAAACATTCACAGGGAAACAAGAATCCATCTCTTCCTGGCCCTTCACACTTTCTTCAAGCTCTTAGCTACTTGTCTTGGTGCCAAAGACATGATCCATAGCTTAGGGCTCTGCTTCCACCCCTGTGCCTGTGGGTTTCTATGCTTGGTCTAACAGTATGAAGAGCAAACTCTTCAAAACTGAACTCTCTCCAGCTTCCAGAGTGTCAGCCTCAGGGGATCATCTTCAGAATATTAAAGCAGAGAGTTTGTTTTACTTTCTGGAAAGTTATCCATTTCTCCTCTACAGTGCATGATAAATAAGAAGACAGATTAACAGGAAGAGCACTAACTGGAAATTAAATGAGCCTTAAACTCAATGAATCCCATTTATAGTCTCTCTTCCTCACTGAAATATAAGCTCATGGGGGCCCTGAATGCTTTATCCTGAAGACCCAGGAAGGCATTTGGTGCCCACTAGGCATACTGGCAGTCAGAGTCCAGTAAGTGGATTGTCTTTAGTTTCCCCTTCTGCTCCATGCCATGTCCAGATGCTCTCCAACTCTGAAAGTTTCTTTCCCTTAGCATGCTTCCATCCAACCTCTCCATCTACCTCTACCCCTACACTATAAATGGATAAATATCTCATTTCTATAGCCTAGGGCTTTCCACACAATGACCCTCAAAAAATATTCTCAAAGCTGAACATAGTACCACGTGCCCCCCTCCGCCAATGCAATAAAACATTTTTAAAAACTGATCTCTGCATTGGCATCTTCACTCCCTGTAAGATGCACTCATCAGCTCTGTGTGTGACTGCATAACATCTACAGGTCACACTCACCCTTAAAAAAGCCTTATCCGGTTCTACCCTTCTCTTCCTGACTCAACTTCAGGGAACCCTCAATGCCCACAGTAGGATGCTGTTTAGTGTCTTTGTCCCTCTGTGACCATCTCCTTTCTGCTTATCTGTTATGTTCTGCTTATCTGTTGCTATGTAAAGAGCGAATTAAACATGTTATAAGTTCAAACCACAAACATGGGCTTGGGGAGTCAGCTCAATGGGTGAAGAGCTTGCAGTGTAAGCAAGAGAACTTGAATCCAGACCACCAGCAGAAAAGGTAGGCTAAGTCTCTGCTCACTGGCATTCCTATACTAAGAGGCAGAGATGGAGAATCCTGAGCACTCACTAAGCAGGTGGTCCTGTCAATCAGTGAGGTCAATATTCAGTGAGAGATTCTATCTAAAAACATAAATAATCATAAAGTGTAGAGTAATAGAAGACACTGGATGTTGTCCTTTGGCCGCCATGTGTACACACGTGGCTGCCTGTACCAGCATTTTACAAATAGACCACAAACATTATTTATTATTCGAATCCCTCATGGCAGTAGAAAATGATAAGTTCACCAAGTGACACTTGCTAGTTTTCTCTTATGATGATACAATCTGTTGATGTCTGGTGTTTGAGCTGTCTTAAAGCTCCAGTGGTGCCTCACTTCTAGACTTCTCCTGTGTCCTGGGCTTCCTCCTGGCCTGGGGCCTGGGTTGTAATAGCAAACGTTCCAAGCATACTGAGTAGAAGTAGCATAGGCTTTCCAGTTCAGTCCTTGACATCACATGGCACACGTCTGTCACATCCTACTAGCTTTATCTGAGTTATTAAGATTAGCAACTTATTCATATTCAGAGACATCATAAAAATACAAAGAGAGAAGGAGTTGGTGGCAGCCATCTTTGGATATGAGCTTCCATAGTCAGGAATACTTTCTTCTCTTCCACTCTGCCTCCATAACCCTCAGCCACTAGCAAATAAACCATTCACATTTCACCACCAACTTCATCCATGGCGTCCACTGCTCAGTAAAAGACAAATGTGGGATTGAGCAACATTCTAAACCAATACTGGCTCAGGTCCTCTACGCTGTCACATATATAGATTATATTGATAGCCAGATTTTTCTGGAAAGTGACTAGAGAAGACATGAATGAGGTACAGAGAAAGCTTAATTGGTTACTGGTAGTGCCTGGCATTTGATGTGCTTAGAAAGGTTGCTGGCTTGGATGAGACTTGGTTGCTCTCTTAAGAGAATTTTGCACTCGGTTTACATATGAAATTAGGTGATAGTTTACTGTGTACAGAAGGCTGTGTGAAGCAATCTTTAGGCCAAATTTAATTCAGTTGAGCTTAATCTTCCCCTTGTTTGGTCCTTTCATAGTATTGATGAGTTCAACACATGTTCCATATATGGTGCGTTGACATTTGAGAAAGCAGCAGAAACAGAAAGTATCTTGACCCTGTCATTTTCTTCTGACATAGGCCAGGAAGCAATTCTGAGTTTCCTTTAGGGTCATCATACACTCTCCTTCTAGAGGCTACCTCCTATTAAAACAAAACAAAACAAAACAAAACAAAACGAGAAGCTTTCGCTTCTGAATGTAGAGATGCCAAGAAGAATCCAACAAATTGGACTTGCAGATGTCTCCCAAACATATTAGCACAGACACTACCTCATTGAATTAATCTACTTCTGCACAACACAGCAGGAAAACACACAGATATCCTTATTTCTAGAGGGTCTTCACTTCTGCAGGCTCCCATTTCACTTATGATTTATAAGTGCTTTTCTTGTGTTAACCTGTCTCATGTTGTAGATGCCTCTGCGGGCTCTCTTCCTCTATAGAACCTAGCCCCTAGCAGACCAATTCCTTCCTTATGCCTCTGGGACTCCTGCTAAACTCTAACCCCTTCAGGGCCTGAGTATGTATTTTCTCACATGAGCTTGGGAAAGAGCCAGATATAAGAATCCCTTATACATGTGTTTGGTGAATTTAAAAAAATGTTTTTTTTAATGTTCATTATTAACTAAAATAATAATATACTTTATACAATTGGTATTTGAAACATTTACAGGTGTGTCTTCTGAACCTCTATTGGAATCACAAACCTGGGTCTTTCTGTTATGCTGGTGAGAGATCACAGAATGCCAGGCACATTTAAGGCAAAAGAGAAAACAAGGTCTTCAGTGCAAGGAGGTATTTTAAGCTCATTTGAAAGGGTCAAGGGCTGCAGCATAAACAGAGGAAATGGGGACCATTTCAGCTAAGCCTTTAGAATGAGGTAGGCTGCACATATCTTTGGAGACAAAAAAGAAGCTTTAGTGGGTTTTTCTTTTCTTTTTTTTTTTTTCTTCAGTGGACTCCAGCTGCTTGTGGTGTGAGCCCACGGGGCGCCAGGGCACCCACAGAGATAATGGTCAGGCACTGAACCTCCAGCTGACACCATGACTAGGAATTATCCCAGAAGTTTACCAACTGATCAAGCGCATAATAAATTAAGAAAACGTTTAGCCAGGAGTGATGAGACAATCTAAAAGACTTCGCTGTTCAGATTTAATTTTCCAAGCAATAAAGTTTCTAATATTAACAAAGGTTGTGCAGCTTTTAATTTTTTTTAAACCTCTTTTAATTTCTTGGATATCTCATTATAGTGACTAGTCAGGAGAAACCAAAATAGCAGGTGAATGGAATTGTCACCTGACTTACAAAAGCCAACCCTTTAAGGATCCTAGTCCTTTTGGATTTAATTTTCTAATTAGCTTCTTAGAAGAGAAGCACAAAGGTTAAAAGCTGCTGCCTTTCTAGAATTCTACTATTTGAAATTTTGCTGCCAAGCTGGAAACTTAATTTCTAAATTAAACAAAGCAATCTGTATAGAGCATCCTAATAAATATCTAATAAAAACCTGTTTGTAAATGAACAAAACAGATGCACCAGAAGCTTGCGCCATTCCACTCTTTTCCTTTGTAGTAAGCAAGGGAAGTGTCTTTAGAAATTCCACACTCTGGTGTATTTCATGCAGCTAGGAAGATGGGAATTTTATGAATATGGCTGATGTTCTTTAAGCTGCTATTGTAGATCAGGCTAACAAGAGGTGCTGATTTTCCCTAAGAGGAGTCAGAGAAGCAGAGAAGAGTTCTTATGAATGGAAGGGCTGGGTTTGCAAACATAAAGACCCCTGCAATTTTTGAGGAATCATATCAATGTAGCACATTCTTTTTGTTGTTCTTTAACTCACCAAATTTTAAATATGCTCAGGCATTTAGATATGTGCATCTTTTTCCTTTGATTTCTTCTGTAATTTTTTTATGCTCAGCTCTTCCAAATCCAGAGTTTTGAGAAGTGTATATTCATGGCTCTGTTTACGCTTATAGCTATTTATTACATGTTAAATCTTTGCATGGATGCACATGATGGATGTCCAAGTATGTGGAGGGGACCATGTACATGCCGTGGGCATGTTTGGAGATCAGAAGGTATCCTCAGGGGTCGTTCCTTGCCTACTACCTTGTGTGAGACAGGGTCTTTTTGGTTTGTACCTCTGCCTATGTCCTATTAACTGGCATGCAAGCTTCTGATGATTCTCTGGTCTCTGCCTCCCATCTCCCGCAGGATCACAGGAGTTGTAGAAGTGCATCACAGTGGGACTGTGCTATGAAGCTCTGCACACTGCAGAAGAGAGACTCAGAGATCCATACAGACAAATCTGGCTTTTTGTGGACTCTGGAAATCCAAACCCAGGACCTCATGCTTAGCTTGCAAGCATTGACCTCTGAGCCATCCAATGCTGTCCACTTACAGTTTTTGTTGAGGTGAAATTCAGATTACATAAACTAATCATTCTAAGTTGGCAGTGTTCTAGAACACTAGCCTCCAGGCAGGATGCTTGCTATCTTCATCAGACCAGGTGTGCCTGCCTTGGAGGATACCCTCATAAGGATGCTCTTGCTGGCATATGTAATAGTGTCTGTGTTTGGTGGCTGATTATGGGATGGATCCCTGGGTGGGGTAGTCTCTGGATGATCCATCCTTTTGACTTAGCTCCAAATTTTGTCTCTGTTACTCCTTCAAAGGGTATTTTGTTCCCTATTCTAGGGAGAAATGAAATATCCACAACTTTGTCCTACTTCTTGATTTTCTTGTGTTTTGCAGATTGTATCTTGGGTATTCTAAGGTTCTGGGCTAATATCAACTTATCAGTGAGTGCATATCAAGTGACTTCCTTTGTGACTAGGTTACCTCACTAAGGATGATATCCTCCAGATATATCCATTTGTCTAAGAATTTCATAAATTGATTATTTTTAATAGCAGAGTAGTACTTGATTGTGTAAATGTACCACATTTTCTGTATCCATTCCTCTGTTGAGGGACATCTGGGTTCTTTCCAGCTTCTGGCTATTATAAATAAGGCTGCTCTGAACATAGTGGAGCATGTGTCCTTGTTACCAGTTGGAACATCTTCTGGGTATATGCCCAGGAGAAGTATTGCAGGATCCTCCGGTAGTACTATATCCAATTTTCTGAGGAACTGTCAGAATGACTTGCAGAGTGGTTGTACAAGCATGCAATCCCACCAGCAATGGAGGAGTGTTCCTCTTTCTCAACATCCTCGCCAGCATCGGCTGTAACCTGAATTTTTGATCTTAGCCATTCTGACTAGTATGAGGTGGAATCTCAAGTTTGTTTTGATTTGCATTTCCCTGATGATTAAGGATGTTGAACATTTTTTTCAGGTGCTTCTCAGCCCTTCGGTATTCCTCAGTTGAGAATTATTTGTTTAGCTCTGTACCCAATTATTTAATGGGGTTATTTGAATTTCTAGAGACCAGCTACAGGAGCTTTTTATATATATTGGATATTTGTCTCCTAAGAGTTTCCCAATCTGTTGGTGGCCTTTTTGTCTTATTGACAGTGTCTTTTGCCTTACAGAAGCTTTGCAATTTTATGAGGTCCCATTTGTTAATTCTTGATCTTACAGCACAAGTCATTGCTGTTCTGTTTAGAAATTTTTTCCCAGTGCCCATATCTTTGAGGGTTTTCCCCACTTTCTCCTCTATAAATTTTAGTGTCTCTGGTTTTACGCGGAGGTCTTTGATCCGCTTAGACTTGAGCTTTGTACAAGGAGATAAGAATAGAATAGATCAATTTGCATTCTTCTACATGATAACTGCCAATTGTGCCAGCACCATTTGTTGAAAATGCTGTCTTTTTTCCACTGGATGGTTTTAGCTCCCTTGTCAAAGAGCAAATAAGCATAGGTGTATGGGTCTTCAATTTGGGGTCTTCAGTTCTATTCCATGGATATACCTGTCTGTCACTGTACCAGTACCATGCCATTTTTATCACAATTGCTCTGTAGTACAGCTTGAGGTCAGGCATGGTGATTCCACCAGAGGTTCTTTTATTGTTGAGAATAGCTTTGCTATCCTAGGTTTTTTGTTCTTCCAGATGAACTTGCAAATTGCCCTTTTTAACTGAGTAAAATTTTGAGTTGGAGATTTGATGGGTATTGCATTGAATCTGTAGATTGCTTTTAGCAGGATATCCATTTTGACTATATTAATCCTGCCAATCCATGAGCATGGGAGATCTTTCCATCTTCTGAGATCTTCTTCAATTTCTTTCTTCAGAGACTTGAAGTTCTTGTCACATAGATCTTTCACTTCCTTAGTTAGAGTCACACCAAGGTATTTTATATTATTTGTGACTATTGTGAAGGGTGTTGTTTCCCTAATTTCTTTCTCATCCTTTGTGTAGAGAAAGGCCACTGATTTGTGTGAGTTAACTTTATATCCAGCTACTGCACTAAAGCTGTTTATCAGATTTAGAAGTTCTCTGGAATTTTTCGGGTCACTTATATATACTATCATATCATCTGCAAATAGTGATATTTTGACTTCTTCCTTTACAATTTGTATCTCTTTAATCTTTTTTTGTTGTCGAATTGCTCTGGCTAGAACTTCAAGTTCTATATTCAATAAGTAGGGGGAAAGTGGGCAGCCTTGTCTAGTCCCTGATTTTAGTAGGATTGCTTCCAGCTTTTCTCCATTTACTTTGATGTTGGCTACTGGTTTGCTGTAGATTGCTTTTATTATGTTTAGATATGGGCCTTGAATTTCTGATCTTTCCATGACTTTTATCATGAAGGGATGTTGGATTTTGTCAAATGCTTTCTCAGCATCTAATGAGATGATCATGAGATTTTTGTCTTTGAGATTGTTTATACAGTGGGTTACATTGATGGATTTCCGTATATTAAACCATTCCTGCATCCCTGGGACGAAGCCTACTTGGTCATGATGGATGATCATTTTGATGTGTTCTTGGAATCAGTTTGCTAGGATTTTGTTGAGTATTTTTGCATCGATATTCATAAGGAAAATTGGTCTGAAGTTCTTTTTCTTTTTTTGATCTTCGTGCGGTTTATGTATCAGAGTAATTGTGGCTTCATAGAATGAATTGGGTAGAGTTTCTTCTGTTTCTATTCTGTGGAATAGTTTGAGGAGAATTGGAATTAGGTCTTCTTTGAAAGTATGATAGAACCCTGCACTAAAGCCCTCTGGTCCTGGATTTTTTTTTGGTTGGGAGACTATTAATGACTACTTCTGTTTCTTTAGGAGATATGGGACTGTTTAGATTTAATCTGATCCTGATTTAACTTTGGTACCTGGTATCTGTCTAGGAAGTTGTCCATTTCATCCAGGTTTTCCAGTTTGGTTGAGTATAACCTTTTGTAGTAGGATCTCATGATGTTTCGGATTTCCTCAGGTTCTGTTGTTATGTCTCCTTTTTCATTTCTGATTTTGTTAATTAGAATACTGTCCCTGTGCCCTCTAGTTAGTCTGGCTAAGGGTTGATCTATCTTGTTGATTTTCTCAAAGAACCAGCTCCTGGTTTGGTTGATTCTTTGAATAGTTCTTTATGTTTCCACTTGGTTGATTTCAGCCCTGAGTTTGATTATTTCCTCCTGTCTACTTCTCTTGGGTGAATTTGCTTCCCTTCTTTCCAGCGCACCTAGGTGTGCTGTCAGGTTGCTAATGTATGCTCTCTAGTTTCTTTTTGGAGGCACTCAAGACTATGAGTTTTCCTCTTAGGAGTGCCTTCATTGTGTCCTATAAGTTTGGGTCTTTTGTGGCTTCATTTTCATTAAACTCTAAAAAGTCTTTAATTTTTTTCTTTATTTCTTCCTTGACCAAGGTATCATTGAGTAGAGTGTTGTTCTGTTTCCACATGAATGTTTGCTTTCTATTATTTATGCTGTTATTGAAGATCAGCCTTAGTCCATGGTGATCTGTTAGGATGCATGAGATAATTTCAATATTTTTGTAGCCTTTGAGGCCTGTTTTGTGGCCGATTATATGGTCAATTTTGGAGGAGGTACCATGTGGTGCTGAGAAGAAGGTATATCCTTTTGCTTAATGATAAAATGTTCTGCAGATATCTATTAAATCCATTTGTTTCATAACTTCTGTTAGTGTCCATGTGTCTCTGTTTAGTTTCAGTTTCCAGGATCTGTCCATTGGTGAGAGTGGGATGTTGAAGTCTCCCACTATTATTGTGTGAGGTACAATGTGTGCTTTGAGCTTTACTCCAGTTTCTTTAGTGAATGTGGCTCCCTTGTATTTGGAAGCATAGATATTCAGAATTGGAAGATTTTACCTTTGATGAGTATGAAGTGCCCCTCCTTGTCTTTTTTGATAACTTTGAGTTGGAAGTCAATTTTATTTGATATTAGAATGGCTACTCCAGCTTTTTTCTTAGGACCATTTGCTTGGAAAATTGTTTTCCAGCCTTTCACTCTGAGGTAGTGCCTATCTTTTTCCCTGAGGTGGGTTTCCTGTAAGGAGCAAAATGTTGGCTCCTGTTTGTGTAGCCAGTCTATTAGTCTATGTCTTTTTATTGGGGAATTGAGTCCATTGATGTTAAGAGAAATTAAAGAAAAGTAATTGTTGCTTCCTTTTATTTTTGTTATTAAAGTTGAGATTCTGTTCTTGTGGCTGTCTTCTTTTAGGTTTGTTGAAGGATTATTTTCTTCCTTTTTCTAGGGTATAGTTTTTCTCCTTACGTTGGTGTTTTCCCTTTATTATCTTTTGAAGGGCTGGATACATGGAAAGATGTTGTCTGAATTTGGTTTTATTGTGGAATACTTTGGTTTCTTCATCTATGGTAATTGAGAGTTTTGTTGGGCATAGTAGCCTAGGCTGACATTTGTGTTTTCTTAGGGTCTGTATAACATCTGTTCAGGATCTTCTGGCTTTCATAGTCTCTGGTGAGAAGTCTGGTGTAATTCTAATAGGCCTGCCTTCATATGTTACTTGACCTTTTTCCCTTGCTGCCTTTAATATTCTGTCTTTATTTAGTGCACTTGTTGTTCTGATTATTATGTGTTAGGGGGAAATTTATTTTCTGGTCCAGTCTATTTGGGGCTCTGTAGACTTCTTGTATGTTCATGGGTATCTCTTTCTTTAGGTTTGGGAAGTTTTCTTCTGTAATTTTGTTGAAGATATTTGCTTGCCCTTTAAGTTAAAAATCTTCATTCTCATCTACTCCTATTATCCATAGGCTTGGTCTTCTCATTTTGTCCTGAATGTCCTGGATGTTTTGAGTTAGGATCATTTTCATTTTGCATTTTCTTTGATTGTTGTGCCCATGTTCTCTATGGAATCTTCTGTACCTGAGATTCTCTCTTCCATCTCTTGTATTCCCTTGCTGGTGCTCACATCTATGGTTCCTGATTTCTTTTCTATGCTTTCTATCTCCAGAATTGTCTCCCTTTGGGTTTTCTTTATTGTTTCTACTTCACTTTTTAGGTCTTGTTTGGTTTTGTTCAATTCCATTGCCTGTTTGGTTGTGTTTTCCTGTAATTTTTAAAGGGATTTTTATGTTTCCTCCTTAAGGATTTCTACCTTTATAGCAGTGTTCTCCTTTGTTTCTTTAAGTGTGTTATTAATGCCCACCTTAAAGTTCTCTACCAGCATCATGAGATATGATTTTATATCTGAATCTTGCTTTTTGGGTGTGTTGGGATATCCAGGACTGGCTGAGTTGGGAGCTGGGTTCTAATGATGGTGAGCAGTCTTAGTTTCTTTTAGTAAGATTCTTATATTTGCCTTTTGCCATCTCTTAATCTATGGTGTTAGTTGTTATAGTTGTCTCTGGTTGGAGCTTGTTCCTCCTGTGATTCTGCTAGCCTCTTTCAGCAGACCTGGGAGTCAAGTTCTCTCCTGAATCTCAGTGGTCAGAGTACTCTCTGTAGGCAAGCTCTCCTCTTGCAGGGAAGGTGCACAGAGGTCTGGTGTTCAGACCTGCCTCCTGGCTGAAGATGAAGACCTAAAATGGGGCCTGTCCCAGAAGATGGGTTGCTTTTACAATCTGTGTGCTCACCTGCACAGACTGGTCTCAGTGGTACCTGGGACACAAGGTGGCTCCCTCACCTGCTCTGGCAGTCAGAGCCCTCCCATGTGGCCAGTTCTTCACTGGCAGGGAAGGTACCCAGATATCTGTTGCCCTAAATGGGCTCTGTCCCAGATGTGTCTCTTCTGCCTGTTCCAGAAGCTGTGTTGCTTCTGCAGTCTGCTCTCTCCCCCTCCGCAGTCTACGAGCTGACCTGTGCAGTCTGGTCTCAGCAGTACCTGGGACACAGATGGCTCCCTCACCTGCTCTGGCAGTCAGAGCCCTCCAAGGTGGCCACTTCTCCTTTGGCAGGGAAGGTGCCTGGATGTCTGGAGCCATCGGGGGTCTGTCCCAGAAGCTATGTAGTTTCTGCAGTCTGCACCTCATTTGAGATTCGAGCTCCTCTTCCCAGCCATTCATATGCAAGTCTGCTATAACTGTACATAGGAAAGGATCTGGGAGATGCTAGAGGGTAATGGCTAGGGACCATTAATGGAAGTAGGTTCCACATCCATAGCTATGAGGAAACCATCATCCATACTGAATGGGTGAAGACTTTCTAATTGTGGCTCTTTTAGAGTAGGCCACACTTCTGTCTGTTACACTTCAACCATGCTCTGTGGGTAAGCCCAATAATCTCATTGGCTCCGCAAAATGAATTTTGGTGGAATTGAATTTTGTATAGTCATTAGGACACTATGAGGAAGGAATTTGTTTATCTCTTGTCAAAGAAGGATTTCATGAAATAGGTAGCATGGTCACCATATTGTACAATTATCCCCTTTCTTCAACTATTTCATTACCCTCTATGGAGAACCCAAACATATTAAGAAATCATTTGCTACCCTGAACTTCAACCCCTTTAAGTCCTGCAAATACTGACCTGTTTCCTGTCTCTGTGGAGTATTTATTCTAGATATGTCATATAAATGAATCATACTGTGGTCTTTCTCTTGCGGCTTCTTTTACTTAAGTATAATGCTTTTGAGGTTCCTTCAAACTGTGGCTTGTGAATATGACTCCATTAAATGATATACACCCTTCAGTCTATACATCATTTATTAGTTGATGATCTTTGAGATTCTTCTGTTTTTGGTTATGGTCAACAGTGCTGCCATGAATATTTGTGTCTGGCATTTGTTTGTTTGAATAGCGATTTAAAAATTATCTGAGTATATATATGAAATGGAGTTGTCAATGCTTCTTCATCTAATTTCCAAGGAATATATTTATATTTTTATGTTTAAACCATTGAAAAGCTAGGCTCCAAGTGAATCATATCTGCACTTGTCAATTTCATCTACATCATTTATTGTATATATATATTTTAAAAAATGGCTTTATTGTTGTCTGTCTTAGGGTTTTCCTTACTAATGGCCAAGGCAACTCTCATAAAGGACATTTAATTGGGGATGGCTTACAGGTTCTGAGGTTCAGTCCCTTATCATCAAGACAGGAAGTATGGCAACATCTAGGCAGGCATGAGGCTGTAGAAGGAGCTGGGAGTTCAACATCTTGTTCTGAAGGGAACGGGAGAAGACTTTCACTTCTGCACTGGGCTGAGCACTTCTTTCAACAAAGCCACCCCTCCACTAACAAGGCCACACCTCCTAATAGTGCTACCCCTCATAGGCCAAGCATATTCACACCACCACACTGTCCTTGAGACTTTCTCCAGCATTAGATACAACTTTTTACTCTTTTTTCCTATAGCTCTAAAGACATTAAATATATGGTGAAGAAAGACCTATGTTATATCTTTTCATAATTTTCATTATCTTTACTTTTTATTTTTCATATTAAATGCAAAATAAATTCATTATCTTAAAAAAAATCTCATTCTTTTTTAGGTGAAATTGCATCCAAGTTATATGGTATCATGGAAGGAAGCAATGTTGGATACCTCTTAGATTAGTACACCTGTCCATTTATATTTTTCTTGCTTTTTTATTTTTAGATTAAAAATGTGTGTCTGAGTGTTGGGTGCATGTGCACACATGCATACATGTATGCGTGCATGTGTGAGTTTCGGCACATGTGCATGTGTGTTTACAGTAGCCTCTGATTCAAAAGAGTGAGTCACACATTCTGGAGCTAGCGTTACAGGTGGTTGTGAATCACCCAACTTGGACCCTTGAAACTGAACTTAGGTCTTCTAGAAGAGCAGAAAGTGCTCTTACCACTGAGCCATCTTTTGAGTCCTCTTTTATTGCTCTTATGAACAATACTTCCTCCCAATAGTAATCTAAACGTGGTTATGAACTTAATGTTTGTATCATCACAAATTGTATATATGTATTGGTACAGTGGGAAGTAGGACTCTGGTAGGTAATTGGGTTACACGAGAGTAAAACTTTTGTCACTGGGCGCACAAAGGAAAAAGATCTTTGCCTGAAGTCAAATGCTCTTTGCCAGAATCTCTCATACCCTGACTGTGTTAGTGTGGTCTTATAGCTCTTGAACGTTTAGCTGTAAGAACTGTGATGGTTTAGATGAGAATGGACACCATAGGTTCATTTATTTGCATGCTTGGTCCTCAGTACAACTGTTGGGAAGGATTCGGAGATGTGAGCTTGTTGGCAGAGGTGTGCCCCTAGGGGTGGACTTTGAGGTTTCAAAAACCCACACTATCCCAAGTTAGCTTGCTCCACCTCATGGTTGTTGTCCCAAGATGTGCGCTCTCAGCTCTTGCTTTAGCACAATGCCTGCCTGTCTGTTTCCATGCTCCTTATCATCTTGGCCATGGACCGAGACTCTTATATCCTCTGAGACTGTAAGCCCCAAACTCTTTCTTCTATAAGTTGCTTTGGTCATGGTGTTTCTTCACAGCAATAGAAAAATAGCTAAGGCAAGAACTAAGATAAATAAGTTTCTATTACTTCTAAACCTGAACAGGCTAAGATAGGGACATTTATGTTTTGAATCTCACTTATTAATTCTGCTATATTTTCAGTGTATTATCAGGTATTTTACATGCAGCAAGGTTGTTATTTGTAAATGACTATTTTCTTTTTTCTAATAGCTCTATTTTTGCATCTCATTGTTTAGTTACAGCTTTCATGACAATGGATGATTTTGCTCATTAGCATGGGCTCAGCACGTACAAAAATATGTATGTGTTTAATAATGTCTTATAAAAGATGTAGATTTCACAATACTGTTAGTTGATATCTTTGCTTCATTTGCATTTTAATGTAAATATTCATAATATTTTGTCACTGAGTATAATACTACCTTCTGGTTGATACAGGTATTCATCATGTTAGGAAAATAGTCTTTTATTCTTTCAAAGACCTTAAGTTAGAAATGAGAGTAAATTTGTATAAAATTCATCCTCAGCAAATACAGACTTTGTCCTATACTCCTCCCTGTTTGTTGTTCATTTTTTTTATATTGGATATTTTCTTTATTTACATTTCAAATATTATCCCCTTCCCTGGTTTCCCCCTTTCTCTCTGGAAAATGTCCTATCCCGCCCCCCCCCCTGCTTCTATGAGGGTGTTCCCCCACCCACCTACCCACTCCTACCTCCTCACCCTCGAATTCCCCTACATGGGGGCATCGAGCCTAGGGAAGGAGTTCTTTACTTCAGCTTGGCGTATTATTAAAAATAATTATTTCCATTTGTCTTTGAGATGTATCTTGAAACAAGGACATTCTTTTTAATGCTGTCATGGATAGTGTTAATTAGTCAAAAATTTTTTGTGTGTCTGGAACATTGCCTCCTCCACTAAAAAAAAATAATGAATTGGTGTTCCCATGTCAAATGTGCATTCTTGCTGATGTTCTTTCTTGCCTATCTGTATGGTGTTGAGATGACAGACAGTTAACAGTGAGTCACGCAGTACCTCTGATCATGTTGCCCCATGTGGTAATGCTCTGTGACAGTATAGTTCAGTCTTTTCCTCAAACATTTTATTTTTTGTTATTTTAACTCCAATACCTAATGAAGTGTACTCAAATAATAGTGCTGGATCTATCAAATAATCAACAGCATTAAAGTCTTCCAACAAAATTAAAAAAAAAATGCAAGTTCTATGATAGTACAAGTTTTCAAGGATATAGCCATGGAAAAAGACAACTAGCAGGCAACTGGGAAGGACTTTGTGGAAGGGCTTTGGTTTAATTCGCAGCACCAGACATCATTGGCTGGTGCCAATCTGTAAATCAGAGGGTTGAAAGAAAAGGGAAATGTATTTCCATGTGAAAATCAAGACTCTGGTTTTCATAGAGTCTGTGCTGATGTGTTACTGTTTAACTCCATCAGCATCTTCAGTCCCTCAAAAAGGACTGGAGCAAAAGTGTGGACTCATGTCAAGTAAACTTCTTATACCCTAGACTAATTTTTGAGACTTTTGTGAGGAGTAAAATAAAGTATGAATGGTTTAATTTTCCATAGTCCATTGAAGTAATAAGCCATCATCATCATCAAGCATTACAGGAAAAAAAATAACTCCTTCCCTGAATATATTATACAGTTGATTATAATCCAGTTTCATTTCTACTGGAATATAGTAGAGTTGGAAGATACCAAAATCATTTCTAGTTTGCTGAACTGCTTTCTAGATATGGTCCAGGTAAGATTGTACAACACTTTTACTAGTCTCAGAGTATGAAAGAGTACCTGTGTAAATTGGGTTGACCAAAGTTAATGCCTCATCTGCTAGATGTACTACTCACAATGCATAGCACATTCTAAAATTTCCATGGATATTTGTGAGTTGGATCTTAAATGAACACTGCTTTTATCGAAAGGTAGAGGTAATGATTTTGAATAAATATTCAAATGAAATGGCTGGCACTTTTTAACCCATTTGTGTACTGTGATCTATGAATTAAAAATTGTGAAAAATTCTCACCTAGAAGATATATACAACACCATATCCTGAATTCCTGGTAGAGTTAGATTAGAAAGTACGTACATTCAGGATTTTTCTTAACACATTCTCTTTTTTCTCATATCCCCTCTTATTAACAGAGATTGCAGGCAGGCATGGAATAGAGATTCAAAATGGGCTTCTGGGAAGCACAATAAAAAGTGGATATGTGATTATCAGGAAAGGCTGTGAGAGCCTGGACTTAGGTGAGAGGAAGAATAAGGAAAACTTAATATTCATTTTCAAAGATATGAAAGGTTATAACGAGGACGATGCTGAAAACTGTTCCTTACTGTCACCAAGAGCAGAGCTCACAAAAATAGCTGCATTCTAGAGAAGTACTTGAACGCCGCAGTGGAACATATTACATACCCTCTTTTATCTCCCAAGGAATGGGTAACAACTGGGTGGATGACAGCTAATGGACCACCGGTACTACCCAGAGACTTGTTAGAGATGCAAATCCTGCACTGAGCCCAGACCTACTGCAACAGAAACTGCAGGTGGGACTCCACAAAAGGCTTTCCTGTTAGCTTTCTCTCTTGCCTGTGACAAAACGCCTAAGAGAAATAACTTTGAGGAAGGAAGACTTATTTTGATTCACTGGTTCAGAGGTATTATTAGTATTCAGTTGCTTTGAAAAGTTCTTTTTAGCCCCAGGCATTCCAGCACATCATAGCAGGGATGCAAGGCGAGGATACTGTTCCCTGCCTGGTAGCCAAGCAGTGAAAAGCTAGAGGAGAAGAAACTAGTCTTCCAAAATCCTCTTCAAGGGCATGACAACAGCCCCTGCTTCCTTCCACCGGGCTTGCCTGTTATTACTAGAGGTGGTGAATCACATAAGCCTTAAGAGATTATTTCAGATACAAACCATTGTCCTTTTGACTCCTCCCTCCCTCCCTCCCTCCCTCCTTCCCTCCCCACTCCCCTCCCCTCACCGTATATGTGCGAATACATATAAATGTGGGTGGTGCACAAATTCTGGCACATTTATTCAGTTCAGAAAACAACCTCGTGTGCTGATCCTTGCTTGAGAGAGGGTCTCTTGTTCACCACTGTGTACGTCAGGCTATTTGGCCTTAGAGTTGCCAGGAATTCTCCTTCCTCCATGTCTCATCTTTCCACAGGAGCACTGGAATTGTAGACACATTGCATCTCACTACGTTGTCTAATGTTATATGGGTTCTGAGGCTCCTCAGTTGGGGCCTCACCCCTGTGAGCCGTGTTGTATGCACTAAGCCATCTCTTTCCAGCTCCTGGTGTTCGTTTGTTGTTTTGTTTTGAAAAACAAAGGTCAAGAAGAAATACAACTTTAAGTCTCTTCCATCTTCAAGTTGTCTGTCTTTTGAGAGGCATTCCATTAGCTTAGGTCCATCCATGCTGCAAAGCTTAAGGAAAGAAGTCACCCCACTACAATGGCAAAAACAGTTCCAAAGGAAAACCCTTGGCTCTGGAAATTATTGGAGATGTTTCGCAGTGATGGTCACTCAGGGGACTCAACCACTAGGCCTATGCCGATATCTAGTAAAAGATATGAACACACAGAGGAATGGTTAGGAATAGTCTTGTGAAGCTAATGAAGAGACAGTTGTGAGAGTCTGAGTGTTGGGGAGGCATGCTGTAAAACACTTCCACTTGTGTCTTGTTCCACAGATTTAACAGACCATATTCACATTGTACATGGAGAAAAATCTGAGTGTTTATTAAGAATTCAACAAATGCCCCACCTCTTTTTAAAAGTCATTTTTCCCAATTTAACATTTTACGAACTGTATCTCAGGAGAGTTCTGGAGGGCTGGTCACAGATGTGAGCTGCGCTTATATTTGCAGTAGTAGAAACCTTTAAAGCTGTGGCTTTTCCCAGACAAGGAGAAATATCTGGGGCAAGTTTTATGCCTGAGGAAGGAACTTCAGACTGTCTGGACCCCAACAATAATCCTTTAGGATAGAAAAAAATATAAGTAGTCTTTGACATGGCAACCCAGCTCCTGGAAATAGACCCAAAGGAAGAAAAATACCCAGGCATGTTAAAGATCTATGTAAAAAGATAAGTGTTCATATCTAGCTTGTCACACCTAGAAGTAATGGGCATTCATGCCCATTACCAAGGGAATCATTTAATAAACTTGTTATCTAACACAGAACACTAGGCTGACATTAGTAAGGATGAATGGAATTTAAACCATTGGCTCAAAGGGATTTCCACTATGGATTAAGTGGTAATGATGAAGGTTAAACTATATAATACAATTTCCTTAAACATAAGTGACAATAGTCTCATACAATGTGTACATATATTTGTTTATATTAGATTAAAATATATGAGCATAGAAGGAAGCAAAAAATATGTTATAAAAAAAGAAAATGAGGCTAGGATAAAAACCAATGTGTACAGTCCTATATATGTGTAAAATAGATAAAAGGTATGTCTATTTATCTTTAGTAAGATGTTTAAAAATTAGTTTGAAAATAGTGGTTCTCTTTGGGTTGTGGATTTAGGTTACTTTTGCTGTATGTTTTTAAAACCATCTGATTTCCTTGTATAAATAATAAGCATGGAGAACTTTAACTTTTTTTTTAACTTAGAAAAGGAAAAAAATTACCACCAGCAGAAGTATAAAAAAACAACCAACCAACCAAAAAAAAAAAGAAAAGAAAAAGAAAAAGAAAAAAAACTGCAAAAAAAACAAAACCAAAAAAAACAGAATCAGTAGCCATCATCACTCAGGAATTGAAATGCACATGGCAGGTTGTTGTCATGTATTGGAAAGCATGGACAACCAGATGTTGTTTTCTAAAGAAGTCTTTTCTATTATGCTGTCTAGAGAGTGATCAGATGCCATATTTCTGAAGCTCTAACAGTGCCTAAAAATGTTAGAGATCCGGCTAAATGGTAAGGGAAGCAGTTGCTAATAAGAAATGGATCCATCTAAGGATATCATCCTGAGTGAGATAGCCCAATAACAGAAGAACACACATGATATGCACTCACTGATAAGTGATATTAGCCCAGAAGCTTGGAATACCCAAGATACAATTCACAAACCACATGAAACTCAAGAAGAAGGACGAGCAAAATGTTGCTACTTCGATCCTTCTTAGAAGGGGGCCCAAAGCAACCATGGAAGGAGTTACAGAGACAAAGTGTGAAGTAGAGACTGAAGAAATGACCATCCAGAGACTGACCCACCTGGGGTATCCATCTCATATATAGTTATCAAACATAGACACTATTGTGGATGCTAACAAGAGCTTGCTGACAGGAGCCTGATATAGCTGTCTCCTGAGAGGCTCTGTCAGTGCCTGGCAAATACAGAAGTGGATGCTCACAGCCATACATTGGACTGAGTATAGGGTCCCCAATGAAGGAGCTAGAGAAAGGACCTAAAGAACTGAAGGGGTTTGCAGCACCATAGGAGAAACAACAATATGAACCAAATAGTACCCTCAGAGCTCCCAGAGACTAAAGCACCAACCAAAGAGTACATATGACCCTGGGACTCATGGCTTCAGCTGCATATATAGCAGAGGATGGCCTAGTTGGACATCAGTAGGAGGAGAGGCCCCCTTGGTCCTGTGAAGGCTCTATGCCCGAGTGTGGGGGAATGTCAGGACCAGGAAGTGGGAGTGGGTGGGTTGGTGAGCAGGGGGAGGGCTAGGGAATGGGGAAAGGTATTTTTGGAGGGGAAACCAGGAAAGAGGAAATGTAAATAAAGAAAATATCCAATTAAAAACAAATAAGAAATGGAACCAGTGGTTTTAATACAGTTTGGAGTAGTTTGGTGGAAAATTGGCTTCTTTTTGCAGAGGACTGAGTTTGCTCTGGAGAGCAATTCCACAAGCTAAGAACTTTGCAGAATTGATGCAGTGACTGCTGATGGTCAGGGAAGGTGCACATTGGGGTATTTGAAGGAATCTTTCATGTTGATCCCCAAACACTAACATCATCTGTCTTTTCTGGCTCTCACAGTTTCTCCTGTGGTATGTTAATACTCTGTTAAAATGTATGTGTTAGAACTTCAGCCCTCTTGGGATGATAATAAATGTATCTTCCCCTCTTGAAATGACCTTGTAGAAAGGGATGTCGTGAGAGAGCAGACCCTTCAAGTGTAGGATTAGTGCATTTATGAAAGAATTTGTATGAATTTGTACTGCCCACCTTTTTCTGTCAAGTGAAGACATATCAACACAGCACTATCTTTGAAGTAGTAAGGCAGTGTCACTAGATACGAACTTTGCAGCCTCTAGAACCATAAGGAAGACATTTTGTTGTTTATAGAGTACCTTGTCTCCAGTCTTATATTAGAGCAGGCCAGACGCAGATAATTCCTGCTTGGTGCCTAGCTAACACCTCCCTGAATGTCCTTTACTCTTTCCTACTTTTTCTTCTTAGTAACTGAGGGAAAATCAAGTGCTGTGGTTTGAACAGTCTCCCAAATTTCCTGGTGTTGAGAGGTGGAAACTCTTTGAGAGATTATTAGATGGAGGTGGGGCAATGGGGGTTCCCTCATGTACAGAGTCATGATGGGTGGGTTCCTAATAGAAAGGATGAGTTCGCATGATTTTTTTTCTATCTCATAAGCTACAGCTTGTATAAACTATCAGCTGCACTGTGCTTCACCAGCAGGATGCCCCTACTGGATGTAGCTTCTGGAATTTGGATTTAAAACCTGCAAGCCAAAGAGACTTCTGATTCACCTAGTCTGTGGTTTTCTTTAATAGCAGCAGAACATGTACAAAGACAGGATGACACATTATCCCTGATTCCCTAACGTTCCTCTATCATCCAGTACTGGGGTCCTGGAATGGAAGGAAAGGCCTCATGTCCATCAAAGCACTCCTCCATTATGACACTTACCATGGTATCAGTTTGTTTTGTTGCAGTGTTTATAATAATACAGTATGATACTATAGGGTGTACAGTTTTGGTTCTGCAGTTACCTAGGGGTGAGTTTAGAAAGCACCATCAAGATTTAGTTTAGCTTCTTGTATAAAAGTGCAGTCATAGGTCAGATAGCATTCTATCAGAAAGGACCTGGACAAAGGCAGCTACCACAGGCTCTACTGCCCTCACTTCTCCATCAACAACCAATTCTTTCTGATACTAGAGGTCAGAAATAGATTGCTGATGTGTAAAATGTACCCAGTTGCCTAATGTAAAGAGTACTAACAATGAGCTGTCAGTTGTATAATTAGATATTAATATACATTGATTATTTTAAAATTAGCACGGATCTGGTATGAAAGCTGGGAAAGGCTGTGGCTGTCCCCTTGGATAGCTCACTAAGAGAGCTAGTTTCTATCGTGACTAGTAACCAAATCCTGTTGTGGAGTCTTGCCACTGCTTTACAAAGAACTTTCTGTGCATAGTTGATTGTCAGCGTCTTAACATAGACAAGAAGCCCTTTTAGTGAACTGTTTCATAACTATTTATCTGGATAACAGTATTTCAATTAGTAGCCATCTGATTAATTAATAAACAAATCTAAGACTTGCTTTTAAGATAACCAAAAGTAAGAAAATAGCTGGCACTCTCCACTACTTCGGTAGAATCCTTAGTCCAAAGACGCTAAGGACTATAGATATGATCAGTAATTCTGTTTGCAACCATTGATACTGTTCTTCACCGTCTCCCACTCTTCTTTCCCTGCCAACCACTCATCCCCTTTATACATGAGAGCCTAGCGCAAGGACAGCTGCAGTGAATGTGCAGGAATTATTCAGTGCATGTTATTGATGGAGTGCTTCCAAACTCCTTCCCACTCTTCTCCAACTTGGCAGGTGATAGTTCTCAAAGTAGCATGATCCTTTGAACCTACCCAAAACAGAACCCTAGGCTCTGGTGAGCTCTGTTGGAAGAGAGGTGTGGTTTCCAGGCTTAGTTAGCCATCTCATTCTTGGGCATCTGAGAAAGTTCCTAAAATGCCACAGAGTACTTGTGGCCAACTGGGTACTTGGAGCTGGAATAGTGCAGCACTGAAAGCTATGGTCATAGCATCACACAGCCTAAGGAGCCCTTTGTCCTTGGTCCATGCTGTGGGCGGGTGGTGCTTCAGCTGCCTTCTCATGCAGTAGCTACTTATGAACGTGTTGCACTAAAGAAGACTGTGCTGGTAGAATGCTTGTAGAAGTGCTTGCCTGGCCTGAAGTAAGCTCTAGGTACTTAGCACCCCTTATTACTATCATTATTTCTCCAAAGAAACACAGAGTAGTGAATAAAGTATTTGGGTGTCAGGTGCTCATTTTTCAAAGCAAGTGTTTTCAAACTGGGAAAACATTAGCATCTTTGGAAGTGCCTACAAACAGTGTTCACATTTCTAGCCACCGGCCCTGCCAACAGATGCAGGAAGCCTGAGATCTGTAGGCTGAGATTCCCCTCCGGTGCTCTGTAAGAGGAGGTGTTGCTGAAATTCTGCTCTAAGTGAATAAGGAAATGTACTCCTAAGTCTGCAATCAACGGGTTTAAGTTGGCTTCTGATTAAAAAGCCTGCCTACGGCTGTCTCTGATGCCTCGGGGCACCTTTTGGTAGTGAGAGTTAATTTTATACCTTAAAGGAGCAAGTTTAAAAGATGTACTTCAGCCTCTAAAACATCTGGGTTTGAATCTGTTATTTGGATTGTTACCTGGGGGGGGGGGGGGAGGATCTCCATTTTTATTTTTCTATGTGTAAATTGTAAACAATAACAGTTTTTTTTCCCCTCCATTGGGACTCCTGCAGGACTGAATGAGATCTGTGAAAAGATGCAGGTTTAGCCCAGAACAAAGGCTTAGTAAGTGAATATAACTCACAATCAGGAAAATTGGATTTTCCCTTACAGGATATCTAGATAGTTTCCACTGAGCGTCATCTTGCCTTTGATAAGAAAACTATACTTCCGGCCAAACAAACACAACACAAACAAATCCACCAAAATCAGCAAGCTGACTTCACTGGAAGATGGACTTAAGGTGGATTCTGGACAGAGGTTGACACGTAGGAACAAAAAAGAAAAAGAAGAGGGTATGTTACCAGCTTTTGTTTAGTATGAGGGTAGATCAAAGTTGACATTACACTGTTCTTGGAATTCTGAAGAAAAACCCTGTTTTCCTAGTCCAATGAACTAGAATTGAGATCAGTCATAGTCATAGTCCAGTCAAGGAGTAAATCACAGGAAGGTTAAAAAGGAGAAACATCAAGATCTGTCACAAATTCTGTCTTATTTTATTATTAAAGATTAAGTTTATTATTGTTGTATGCATGATGCATTTGGTTACTTGGTCCATGGCAATTGTGTTGACATCAGAAGACAACTTTTGAAGGTAGTCTTTTCTCCGACCTTTACATGTGTTGCCGATATCAAATTCTGCTTGTCGGGGGCATATATAAAATGCCTCTCTCCATCCCTGTTCTTCTTTAATTAAAAAAAAAATCCCT
>LR749526.1:1550921-1578828 GCA_902729485.2 Mus minutoides
CATCAATGGGAGGAGTGGTCCTTGGTATTGAAAAGATCATATGCCCCAGTACAGGGGAATGCCAGAGCCAGGAAGCAGGAGTGGGTGGGTAGGGTAGCAGGGCAGGGGGAGGGTATAGGGGACTTACAGGATAGCATTTGAAATGTAAATGAAGAAAATATCTAATAAAAAAGAGGTGCTATTGAAATAAAAAGTAAAAAGAAAAACTCTGGCAGTGATGAGGCTTCTGGAATACAGTAACCAATTGACTTCAGCTATAATTTCTTATTATATATACAACATGACAAAAATTATATCTGAATAAGTTTAAAAGATTTAAGGTAAAAATTATAATCATTATTAAAGCATTGTGATACAGTTTTTAGGAGGAGCTTTTCTTAATGGTATGTAACTAAAACCATAATTCACAACCTAGGCACCTTAGATTTGTTGAAAAATAGTATTTTCATTTTTTTTTGTATATTCTGCTGTTATACCTTGCCTCTGTTTGAAATATGTTAGTTGTAAGCTTCTTAAAAATCTATGTGATGTCATGTGTATCCATGAGCACAAATATGTGAAAGGATGTTTACTGTTTCTCAACAGCTAAAGCAGAAAGGATTTCATGTGCCAAAGTCCAGAGGTATCTTAGCAGCTTCCCAGGACTCTGCACTCCACTCGGTGGCTTGGACATAGCCCCATGCAATTAGTTTGCGAAGGACCATTATCCCCCTTTACAGTCTTCTGGGAAGTTTAGTCAAATATTTGAAACATGGAACACAAACCCAACAGCCAAGTCCTGCATTAAGGATAAAGCCCCTTCTGATGCTGAAACTGGTAATCTTGACAACTTTTTAAACTGTATTACTATGTCAAAATAGAAATTATACAGCACACATTATAAAAATGATTATTTTTATGGAATGATTATTAAAATGGAACATTTAACTCATGATTAAAAGGCTTTATGCTAATATAATTAATTTATCCCCTAAAAAGAAAGATAATTCAAATGTTAATTTCCAATCCCTAACTTGTATCTGTGTAGTGTAATAAATATGCATAGTGCATATTATCAAGAAACTAGAGACTTTCCTTTGGTAAATCTATATGCACATAAGGACTCATGTAGCATGTAAAACATTATTTGGCATCTGGCTTTTAGGTATAATTAAATAATATTCATGTAAAAATCTAAGAAATAATGCCACTGTTTGAGTTCAACAGTAAAATAAGTATTCCTTTTTTAAAAGATTTACTTGTGTGTGTGAGTGTGTGTGTATGTGTGTGAGTGTGCGTGTGTATGTTTGTGTGTGTGTGTGTGCGTGTGCATGTGTGTGTGTGTATGTGTGTGTGTATGTGTATACCCACATGCGTGTTATGGCATTTGTAGAGGCCAGAAGAAGACATGGATCACTTGGGCTTAGGGTTACAAGTATTTCTGAGCCAATCATCATGGCTGCTGGGATCCAAACCTTGGGTCTCATGATTAAGCAGCAAGTTGAGAGGCAAAACCTACTCCATCTTGGGACCAGCCTCCATCTTAAAGTAAAAAGGGCCTGAGAACTTGACCTGTAGCTAAAGCCAAGCTGCACCTAAGTATGGAGAAGAACCCCATGGCTGGTCCTTGGCCTCTACCCAAGAGTTACTTCCTAGCTACTTCCTATCAACAGCCAATCAAGATTAGTCCAGTTGTTTCAAATGTACTTTCAGACCACTTGTTATTTTTATGGTTTTGCTTCAGAGCACCGGCCTGTTGACATACAATAGTCAGTCAATTAGATGCTTGCCAGGCTGGAAAACCCCTTGATTGATCGCCATTTCCTATAAAACCTTGTTCTGCTGAGGACTCAAGGCTGTTTCACCAGCCTGTCCTACTGCATCAAGGTCCGTGGTGAGTGAGCAGAGCTTGAGCTTGAATAAAAGAGACCCTAGTGCCACTGCAATGGCTTGCTCCTTGGTGGTCTTTTGGGGCTTGAGAACAGGCACAACAAAGCAATCTTAACGACTCAGCCCTTAAAGTCAATACTCCAGCAGAACAAAAATGGAAGCTACTTATACGACTACGAATCAATGTGGCATCTACAATGATTCCACGCTGTATTTTGTTAGATAACATTATAGTAAATACCTCAAGATATGATTAAACAATTAGTTTTAACTGACTTATTGATACACAAAATTCTGAATGAAATCTTACAAAACTTTATTTGTGGGGTTTTTCTATCGTGAAAATAGTATCCCGAGAAAACATTTCAGTTACATGTAAGTGATCTATATTAGTTTCCATGCAGTTTTGGACAATGGAAGATGTCTTCTGATAGCATATTTTATGTCTAAGGGATGAGCACTGAGAATGGCTGAAGAAGTGCCTACATTTAGACACATTAAAAGCGGTCATTTTTAGTGCTCAGTATTCCCCAGGAGTGATCTTTTTACCTTGCTCTCAATAGATTCTCCCTCCATGAATAATGGATTCTTCGATAATAGTTAGGAGACAAGAAAAGTCATTAAGCAAAAATGATGATTGCTCCCACATATTTCGTTTTTATTTTTATTACCATTCGCCTGACTGTGTTCCATATCTAAATTTACGACATCCTAACAGAGACCAGCATTATGTTTTTAGAACCCGACTTTGCCTGCATTAAGGAGCAAATATGGAATACTGTCACCTGCATCAGGAACCCACTCGTAATAAGGAAGTACTGGAAATGCTGAAAGCTTGCACTTTCTCGAGTTGTCAAGAAGGGAGGAGGCTCTAGGTTTTATTGTTTTGGTGTTCTTTTACACTGGGAACAGAGTGGAAACACTGCGTTATTTTTGGTTAATGGAGAAACATGGCTTGTTGTAAGTTTAGGTGTATTTAGTCAAATCTTTAGGAAAGAATATGGAACATACAAGGATTTTCCAAGAGGGTACAGAACTTCTGGCTTTCAGAAAACCTGTTTTCATAATTCCAGGTTCCATCCATATTCTTTCCTAAGGATTTGACTAAATACACCTAAGCTTACTCTCAATGTAAAGATCATTGTTCAGCATTTGTCCTTGAACACTGAGGAGGGTCCAAATAGCACACAGGTACACGGAGGAGACAGCAACTCAGTGATCATGGTAAGACCTAAGTGACGAAAGACAACAGAATATCTGCTGAGATGGAAACCACCATCTGCCTTTTCCCATATTGGTTAAAAATAACTATATTTTCCATGCTAGTGAACTGTTTCTGAAATTGTAACTCTGTTCATTAAAATTACACGAGAGTCAAGAGGTCTGTAGTTACAATTATATCAGATCAAATTCTATTG
Source organism: Mus minutoides (assembly GCA_902729485.2). Lineage (NCBI taxonomy): Eukaryota > Metazoa > Chordata > Mammalia > Rodentia > Muridae > Mus > Mus minutoides. The sequence goes on from LR749526.1 coordinate 1,554,209, forward strand.
TGAGATTGCTGGGTGGGGTCACTACAGATAACAATGAACCAGACATCTCAAAAAGATAGAAGAGAAGATTTTGGAAATTTTTGCTCCTGAGAAATAGTAAATATTTAAGGAAATAGATTATGTAAGCTGACTAAAACACTATACAATGTACATTTAAACATTACATTACTTCATTAATATGTGCAATTTTATACATTTATGTATCAGCTAAGTAAGTTTAATTAAAAAGAAGAAAAAAAAACCAGGTTACATGAACAAAATTACCCATCAATAGCAGGTTTTTAAATAATCTGGCAAGGTGCAAGGGTTACTACCTGGACTAATTAAATCAAACAATGAAGCTCTTGTAGGGCTAAAAATACCATGGTCAGCTCCATTTCTCATGTGACCACTTCAACTTTGTTGGTCACATTGACATTAGGGAAAAAGGAGACAAAAGAACTTGTAGTTTGCTTGTCCAGCTCTTAGAGAAATCCAATAGGATTTTTTTGCAACAGGAATGAAGATCTATTGCTTGGAGATTGCTTCCATTCTCCAACTCTGGGCCTGGAGGCTGATGATGCATAACAACTCTGAATAGAAAAGACTGAACTGTTGCCCTCATTGTTTCTGAAAAAGCCAGACTACAGACAATTCTATACTTCATAGTGCCTGGACATGTTATCAGCCTTTTAGGCCTCTAAATCTAATCTCCACTCCTTCACTTGGATCAGGCCCACTGTGGTTAGTTTGTCAATTGTCACATTATTCCTTTGCAAAACTCATGTGACAAGAAAGTTTAACAAAATCACCTGAAGGAGATGTAAGAAGAAAGTTATATAGAGTACAAGTCAAGTAACCAAAACTTATAGTGGCCATTTTTAAAAATCCCCAAAAGAAAAATAGGCTGTAATGAAATGTGTGTTTTGGTAGCTTCTGCCTACCTCCTATGTCCTGTATCCTACCAAAGAAGGTCACTTAGGGGAGGGGCATTTGTCACCACCCTGGGTAATCTTTAGAGCAGGAAGCAGAACAGAATACTTGACACTATTGTTTAATGCATGCCTGCATCTATAGTTATAATTTTGTTAGGCTCTTTATATTAAAAAGTTCCCTGAATAAACTATAATTAATTTATTCCAGAAGAGCAAGTTAATAGAAATCATGCTTCTTTTCAGATCTCGTGGCTCAGAAAATTGATTCTAACAGTCTATTTGTGCATTTGAATTTTGATTGTTCCTTTCTCTGTAAGTCCATGGTACTGATGAGTTTTGAGTGGAGGGCTTAGGGAACAAATCTATTAACTGGTTGAGTGTAAAGCAGTAAGAAATCATATGATGATGATAAAGAGGAGATGGAGACACAAAACAAGGTAGCTTCTTACTGTTTTAGTGGCCTTTCGTTTACTGTTTCTTTTACATAGTTCTTTAGTCCCTTCTAACAAGAGTCTTACAACTTCCGGTGCTTGTAGTCGCCAGACTCTTTGACGATGCTCTGTGTTGGGCCTCTATATAGCCTGGAAGCTGTGGCCATTTTGTGCTCATTACTTGATCAAAGGCCCAACAAGCTTGTTGAGATGATATCCTCATTTTGACTGGAAGGTTAAAGAAGGAAGTGCTTGACCCTTGGTGTCCTTGCGTTCAGTCAGAGTTGAGACTGAAGCCTGAGGGGCAGGCTCTCCAGGACACTCCCCTTTCCCACCTGTTCACTACAGCAGTCATCAGAATAAAGTGAGATCAGGAAGATCTTTAAGGAACACACCCCACTTGCCACTAAGCAGCATGTCCCATCTGGTTCTCAGGGTCCTGACAAGTGGAGGGAGGGTGGTTGAATTCTGTTTTAGGATTCCTAACCTTAACTCTATACATTTCAACCCATCCTTTAAAAGCCCAGCCTAAACGTGATGCCTCAAGAAAGCCTTTCAGATCACATTTGTGAAAGTGCTGAGGTTTAAATGTGATATGTATCCCACAGGCACACAGTTTGAACACTTTGTCCTTGGCTTCTGGTGAAGTCTCATGACCAGCACAGTAGTCGACTCTTTAGAAGGTGGGGTCTTGTTGGAAGATGAAGAACACTATTTGATCTGAATTGGAGGTTCTACCTACCTGCAGGTTCTACCTAAATACTGTATGTGGTCCTGCCCAGTGAGGAGCTTTGCTATAAACTCCTGTTGGTGGGTTTTCTGTGTGGGTTAGTTTCATGTCATTTTGACACAAGCTAGAGACATATCAGGGAAGAGGAGTCTTTAATTAAAAGAAAAAGATAATCTTTCAAATATCGGCCTTAGACAAACCTCTGGTACAGTTTCTTGATTGGTGATTGGTGTGGATGGTTCCATCCCACTGTAGCTAATACCAACCCTGGGCAGGAAGTCCTCAGTTGTATAAGAAAGCATGCTGATCCAGGGGTGAGGAACAAGCCAGCAAGCAACATTCCTCTGCATCAGTTCCTGCCTTGAGTGGCTGCCCTCACATCCCTCAATGTTGGAGCATGACCTGAGAATTGTAAGTAAAATAAACCCTTTCATCACCAAATTGGTTTTGGTCATAGTGTTTTTATCACAGTAATAGTAACATTAAGACATCCTCCTTGTTATGAAGAGTTGAATTGCCCTGGAACTTAGCCACAATAGGTGTTTCCTCCCTTAACTGCCATGTGTTTTGTCATGGTGACAACAAAGTAGCCAATACACAAATCATGTTTAATGATCTGTAGCCCCCATTGGAATGTAAACATCTGAGTACCTTGCTTCTTTTTCTCAGGACATAGCAAAAATTCCATATCTGAAATACTTGTTGAATAAATGAACTATTCATTTGCTTCCTGAATGACGTTGGAAAATAATTTGACTCTGACTCTTTGGTTCTTGGGTGAAAAAATTAAAAGTTTTCTTGAAGGATTTCTAAGATTCCTTCTCCTCCTTTATTGCCACACCTTTAGTAACTTCAAGTAAGGATTTCAGCGACATTCCACACCTGAGGACATTTGAGATCCCTGCAGGTGGAATGAATGTCCCAGGGTCCCATGGGCAGGAGGTGGCAAAGCCGAAAACAAGTCCCTGGCCTCTGACAGCAGGTCCATGACATTCTCCATTTTCCATGTAGCTTCAAATAACTCAATCATTCTTACTCACTAGGCAGAGCATCCTGAAATCCAGCCCCGTTGACTCCTCCTTTACGGTAATCCTAGAAGACCTTGAAACAGTAATGACAGATTCATGTGTTCCTTAATGTGACATCACCACAAAGGTAATATTGTGTTGGGGTCACAGTTATTAGGATTCATAGCGCACCTGTTTGTTTAATGTCCTTGAAGAGCTGATTAGGAAGGAGGTGTTTCCTGATTTTCATTACACCCTGTATTAGGCAGGATCCTCTCGAGGAACAGAACTGGTGAATCGCATACATATTATGAAAGGAGATCATTAGTTTGGCTTACACGATAATGACTGAATAGTGTAATAATGGCCATATTCAGTCTGGAGATGATGCATTATGCAGTTTGACACTTCAACAGTACCAATAAGCACTGGAGGCCTGAAAGATCTTGGAGAGTTTCTGGTCTTCAATCCACATCACAAGGCTGAAAGGAGCTAACCTCTGATGGCAGCAGGGCATGGGGGCAGCAGTAGCAGCAGTAATGGAAACACTCACCAGCAAGATGCGGAGGCAGGCAGGAAACACCGATTTGGTGCTCTTTAAATTTGGATCGCTTGTTGGAAAGGGCTGCCCACTCTGTCAATCTTTTCTGGAAATGCCCTCAAGAGACACACCCAGAAGCTTTTCTCATAGTCGATTCTAAATCTTGTCAACTTGACCATCAAGATTAGCTACTTCATATCCTTCTCTTAATTAAGTCATTATGTCAATCAGAATATCTGAGTATTTTCATTCAAGGCTGTCAGGTCCCTCAGGACAATGGCCGTGACTATCCTCTTTGAAAATCCTGTCATAATAGCTGTCAAGTCTGGAACACCAGCTCGAGGATGTTGAATAAACAAAAGAAAGAGTGTAGAAACTGAAGTGCTTCATCACCTTTGAATGAACAGTGATGGAAGTCAAACATTTTATTACTGAAACCAACTAAAACTTAATTCTGCGAGTGATGGAGCAGGCAAAGTCCACCCTGCTCCCTGTTGGTGACCTCTCCCAGGGCTTGCCGAGTTTCATTTTAGCAGACTTGGATTTTATCTGCAGTCATTTAGTGTATCCTGTCTCTCCTGCTCCATCAACTGTCATGCTGCTTTCCTCTTAATGCAACATGACAAACTATTTTAATAATGCATTTGTTTTACAATAAGATTGTCCTAAGTCTAGTTCCGATAGTAGTTTGGAACACAATGTGCTTATCATCTTCAAATATTACTGTTGAAGAAAACCTAAATCTGAATATTTCGCTATCATTCTGATAAATTTCTATCACTGACTCTCATGTGAATAGTACAATTTAGCCAATGGCCTCTTATAGATAATAGACCAATGTATCAGAATTAAATAGAGCCAAGTCCATGCATCTTTTAAAATCATCAAATACAAAGTCCTCCTGGCCACATAAATATAAATGAAAGCTTGATTATATTGCAGTCTGCAGGCGTACAGTACTTGTGATGACAGCCAGCATGCCAACAAAAGCTATTGATTATTAAAGACAGATATGAATTTTTCCAGTAGCATCTCCAGAGTTTGTACTGTTTAGTTTACTCTTGTTGGTCATATTTTAGAAAAATCTATACCTGCCACAACACACACACACACACACACACACACACACACACACACACACACACACAGACACACAGCCCCTGTGTAAAGAAGAGATCTTTCTCAGAAGGCCAAGGCAGTGCCCTGGATTTCCTTCCACTCAAGGTCAAACTGAAAGTCTTGCTGTTCTTCCTCATATGACCATGTGATGGCACTGTGTGCTCAGCACAAAATGACCACTGTGACCACTGTGGGGTGGTCCTGGGAGGTTAGATGGGGTGTCCGCATTGTGTTTATTTTGGCTCAAGCCACATAATAGGCAGTAGTTTGGAAGCACAATATTCTTGTCATCTTCAAATATTATGGCTTACAAAAGTCCAAATCTATCATTCTGATTAAACTTTGATCACAAATCTTCACATGAATAATAAAAACTTATCCAATGGCCTGTTAATAGATAATAAACCAATATATTGGTATTAAAACAGAGCTATATGTCCATGCATCGAGCATGTCTATGCAACTTCAAAACCACGAGTTTACTAAAATTTCCAGAATTCCTTGTTTTACTTCCAACATGTCGAACAATATTCTCTGGGCAGAAAAAGCATCACTTTCATGAACAAGTCTTATCTGCTTGCAAAAGATCACTACAGTTGTGTGTGTTGACTGTTGGCATTCTCTCATAGAAGGAGGAGGACATAGCGAATCACTGGACTCTAACCCGAGCTAGTCCTCCAAGTCAGTTATTAGCACTTCTTTTTCTTTTATTTTTTCTTTTTTTTATATATTTTTTTCATTTACATTTCAAATGCTATCCCAAAAGTCCCCTATATCCGGGGTGCGGAGGTAGCACCGACCTGAATGGATCCCAGCCTCTGGTTGGGCAGGGTTTTTTTTTCCCTGTTCCTGCAGGCACAAGACCCTCAGAGATTCTTTGGAGCTGATGTTGCGGTCCACTCACCTGTGATCCTGAGGTGATCCTGAGGTCCTGCCGTGTGGAGAACACTCTGGAGCCCTTAGTGGCCTCTGCTGGCCTCAGAAGGAAGATGGTAGGGGTGGCCCCGACTGGAACAGATTGTTATTAGCACTTCTAATTGCATGTTGTTTAGGAGTTTGGGGGGAGGGGGCGGGCACTAATAAGAATAGGCTGAGAAAAGAACTCCATATGCAGACATGGGAAAGTTGCCATTCATGCTGGGTGAAGGCCTTTGAGGGCAGTTGCTTTAGAGTCACCCATGCTTGCCTTGCAAGTCCCCACTCTTGCCTTGTAAGTAATCCCCATAAACTCATGGGTTTTCCAGGCAACACTTTGATGGACTTGAACGTTGATTTGACACCAAAATTCTGTAAGGAAAGGGTAGACATTGTTTAGTCATCCTACCTCCGGAAAGAAACTTCTGGTAATACAAGTCAACACAAAATTTCCTTTGGAGACTCTTTAGGTAGAGTGGGAAGAACTGAGGCTTCTCAGAGGTATGCAACACGTGGCATGGGAAGAAAACATGGCCGAAAATGTGTTCCTTTCTAACAATCTAAGGGACACACTCTGTACATTGGTGGTTCTAGAAACCCTTCATATTAAGTTTAACCCTCTAAAAGTTATACAGACAATTCAGAGGCATTATTTTAATGTGGTGCACAGTATCAGAAGAGGTTTAAGTACAACAAGCTCCAGAGCGAAGGTTCATGAGGGGCTTAAAGTTGAGATTTAAAAGAAGATGAAAGTAAGAAAAATCATGTGGCTATACTTAATTTTTGTTATATTTTTATATTGACTCACAAAAAGAATTGTTAATGGAATTTAGTGGTGAGTCACCGAAACTTCCTTCCTAGCCAGCATTTGATAAAAATTGCATATTCTAGGTTTGATGGAAGGAAGCAAATGAGAGAAAAAGATCCCCAAATAACCATCCATAACCAACATCAGCCCAGCCTACGCTCACACAATCTCTCTCTCTCTTTTCTTTTTCTCGCTGCTTCTCCCTATTTTTCATTTACCAGTGACCTGAAGAAGACAGGAAGAGACAAATTCCTCATCAATTAGAAAATATTCCTCAAAATATATCAGCTATAAATAGAGTAAAAATTCAGTGAAGCAGAATCAGGCACATGAATCATGAGCTGTGATTTTACTAGTGTAAGCACTCAGAGGAGAAATTCTTCAATATAAAAGGATGTATTTTGAAAGTCAAAGAAAATATACATTAGGCACTTGGTGGTGATGTGTTTCTACGCTGTGTAGCACAAGAATCCTTAGAAAACAGACTGTATAGATAGGGTTTTATGACTTTCATTAGAATTTTGAGTGCCACTTCTTCTTCAGTTCTGCTTGTGTGTCTGTATGTGTGTGTGTGTATGTATGTATGTATGTATGTATGTATGTATGTATGTATGTATGTATGCCTGTCTTTTTGTCTATATGTAATGTTTGTATAAGTGTATGTGTGTGATGTTTGTATGTGTATGTGGTTTGTATATGGCCTGTGCCCTTCCTCCCATGTGTGTATGTATGGTTTGTGTATGTGGTCTTTCTCTGTTCTTGCTGATCCCTGGTTTCTCTTGTGGTGACATGTACTTAGGCTATGAGGGAATTTAGTCACAGAATTCTCATTGAAAGTACATTGTATGTATGGTTTGTGTATGTGGTCTTTCTTTGTTCTTGCTGATCCCTGGTTTCTCTGTTTGTGGTGACATGTACTTAGGCTATGAGGGAATTTAGTCACAGAATTCTCATTGAAAGTACTTTTCAAAAACTCTTGCTCCCCAAGCTTCAGCCTTGAATGCTGATTCTAACTATAAGTCACTCAGTAGAAGGGACAGGCTTCCTTCTCACATGGTAACATACATAGCACACAATCATCCATGGCCCCTTTCCTAAGGGGACACTGAGATATTAAAACAGCTCATTCTACAATTTAAGTTCCCTATAAAGTGTAAGCACCCTTAGAAAGAGTGGTATATTGCCTTTTAAATTTTCTCACCTGCAGACTCGATTTCATCATCACATCCAGCTGCTTTCCAAGGAGTTTTTTCTCTTCTCGCTGTGCCTACATTCACTGTCTATTTCAATCTAATATCTTTCATTCCAACCTTCTAAAGCTGCTTTCTATTGGTGTTGATCACTCCGAATAGCTAGCAGGATCTCTTACCTTCAAAACTGTCCAGTCACACTGCTGTCTGCTTTTCTATCTTCACAACTGAGTCTTCATTCCATATAAAAATCTCTCTCACCCACTGGTCTGAGGCATCTCTTGCACTGTCCTTTGTAATTGCAACAGATAGCGTTACGTTTTATACTCCCTCCCTTGGGTCATGATGTTTCTTTTTCCAAGTATGATTTTCTCATACTAGTAACCATAAGAATTTGCACATGTTCACACAAATGTTGAGCTGTGCTTGAGTTCATTCTCCTATTCATCCATCCTACTGTATTGTAAAGGCAGATGCATTGGATCTACTTTGAGATAAAGACTTAAGTTTCTACAAGTGGGACTTATGACTGTGTATATGGGAGTGCAATGGAATGTTCAAATTGGTGTAACTTCCTTAGATAGAGATGTGTGTTTAATTGGGGATGCAGTAGCTCCTGTTTGTTTCAGTCTCAGAAAGTTTATAATTAATCATTCCCAAATAACAAAGAAAAAATCCTGCCGGTTTAGAGAAAAGCATGTATTCCAACTCTTTACAAAGAAAATCTCCATCCATTGTAGACCATTTCTAATTGCATGTTTTTTTTCAATAAATTGCTTTTCTTTTGTACATTCACATTTATGACTCAAAAACTTCAATGAATTTAAAGTCATTCTTGATATTTTAATGGAACCATGCTATTATTAAAAAAAAAAACAGACATTCAATAGTCCACTGAGAACATTTAAACCTAAGCTTTAAAGTTTTTGAGAGATGTAAGATTACAGAAATGATTGCTTTTATCATAGATCTATTACTAAAGAACAAAGTCAGAAAATTTGTCAACATAAGTCAGAAAATGATAAAACAACAAACCCAGAAACTAATACAGGTATAACAAAATTTCCAAAGAGATCATTATGTAGACCACAGCCTATCTTGAAAATATATCTTTAAATCAAACCCTTAAAGCATGTATAGAGATATGTTGACAGATTAATACCTTATCAGGTATTCTTATAAAACTCAACATCTAAGAAGGCAGCAGATAAGAAAGATTTTTATTTTAAAGAAAAAGATGACCATCACTAAACTGAAACTGAGAAAATTTGTAATGCTTATATGTAGGACTTTGTAAATATACAAGCCTTTGTAGTGACTGAATTAAAGTTTGAGGAAAACATTTTTCTGGTAGGAAGAATAATTTCATGTAATATTTTCAAACCCTTCTTTTTCCTTGCTGCAGGCTCTAAGTTTTCTATAACAGATTATGTCCAAGCGAGAGTGGGCAAATGTTTGTTCTGAGAATCTTAGGTAGGTAGAAATCAGACTTCTCTCTACTTGGTTGAGGGAATAATGATTGAAGCCATAAAAACAAAGGAATTGAAAATTGAACAAGGAAAAGGAGGAATGAGTAGGGAAATGAAAGAAAAAAAGAAAAGGGGGAGAAAGAAGGGAGAAGGCTGTGGGAGACAGCTTACTTGGTAAAGTACATACGATACAAACAGCAGGACCTGAATTTGATCCTCGGAACCAGGACAAAAAATGTCTGAGAAAGGCAATAGCATTGGAACCTGAGATTGTTCCCTGGCTGTAGAGCATTCTTCTTGCAGGAAAACATGGGGTGGTGGTTGGGGTGGGGGTGATAAGGGGAGGAAGGGTTATGTGTTTGCTAGAGTTGTGGAGACAAGAAAAATTCTAAAGGGATATCTTCTAGCTTTCCATTATCCACTGATTGAAATATATTGAAATGATTCTTCACATGTTAGATTTCCAGGGGACTACAGGTCTCTAAAGTAAAATTTGGGCTCTCCCACCATATAATGTTAACCAGCTGAGACACTACATGCTATCAATTGTCACAAGGATAGGTAGAATAAATAAGATAAAATCGAAAGTATTAAATATATGTCTAGTTCAGGGATAAAGATTATTACTTTTTTCTTTTTCTTTTTTTTAAATTAGATATTTTCTTTATTTACATTTCAAATGCTATCCCGAAAGTTCCCTATACCCTCCCCCCACCCTGCTCCCCTACCCGCCCACTCCCACTTCTTGGCCCTGGCATTCCCCCGTATTGGGGCATATAAAGTTTGTAAGACCAAGGGGCCTCTCTTCCCAATGATGGCCAACTAGGCCATCTTCTGCTACATATGCATCTAGAGACATGAGTTCTGGGGGGTACTTGTTAGTTCATATTGTTGTTCTACCTAAAGAATTTTAGACCCCTTTAGCTCCTTGGGTAATTTCTCTAGGTCCTCCATTGGGGGCTCTGTGTTCCATCTTATAGATGACTATGAGCATCCCCTTCTGTATTTGCCAGGCACTGGCATAGCCTCACTCGAGATAGTTATATCAGGGTCTTTTCAGCAAAATCTTGCTGGCATATGCAATAGTGTCTGGGTTTGGTGGCTGATTATGGGATGGATCCCCTGGTGAGGTAGTCTCTGGATGGTCCATCCTTTTGTTTAGTTCCAATCTTTGTCTCTGTAACTCCTTTCATGGTTATTTTGTTCCCTATTTTAAGGAGGAATGAAGAATCCATAGATTGGTCTTCGTTCTTCTTGATTTTCTTGTGTTTTGCAAATTGTATCTTGAGTATTCTAAGTTTCTGTGCTAATATCCACTTATCAGTGAGTGCATATCAAGTGACTTTTTTGTGATTGGGTTACCTCACTAAGGATGGTATCCTCCAGACACATCCATTTGCCCAAGAATTTCATAAATTCATTGTTTTTAGTAACAGAGTAGTACTCCATTGTGTAAATGTACCACATTTTCTGTATCCATTCCTATGTTGAGGGACATCTAGGTTCTTTCCAGCTTCTGGCTAATATGAATAAGGCTGCTATGAACATAGTGGAGCATATGTTCTTGTTACCAGTTGGAATATCTTCTGGGTATATGCCCAATAGAGATAGTAGACTATCAGACTGGCTACACAAACAGGACCCAACGTTTTGCTGCTTACAGGAAACACACCTCAGGAAAAAAGACAGACACTACCTCAGAGTGAAAGGCTGGAAAACAATTTTCCAAGCAAACAGTCCGAAGAAACAAGCTGGAGTAGCCATTCTGATATCAAATAAAATAGACTTTCAACCTAAAATTATAAAAAAAAGACAAAGAGGGCACTTCATATTCATCAAAGCTAAAATCTTCCAAGAGGAACTCTCAATTCTGAATATCTATGCTCCAAATGCAAGGGCAGCCACATTCATTAAAGAAACTTTAGTAAAGCTCAAAACACACATTGCATCTCACACAATAATAGTGGGAGACTTCAACACCTCACTCTCATTAATGGACAGATCCTGGAAACAGAAACTAAACAGAGACACAGTCAAACTAACAGGCTATGAAACAAATGGATTTAATAGGTATCTACAGAACATTTCATCCTAAAACAAAAGGATATACCTTTTTCTCAGCACCTCATGGCACCTTCTCCAAAGTTGACCATATAATTGACCACAAAACAGGCCTTAACAGATACAAAAATATTGAAATTGTCCCATGCATCCTATCAGATCACCATGGACTAAGGCTGTTCTTCAGTAACAACATAAATAGCAGAACACTAACATTCACGTGGAAACTGAACAACATTCTATTCAATGATATCTTGGTCAAGGAAGAAATAAAGAAAGAAATTAAAGACTTTCTAGAGTTTAATGAAAATGAAGCCACAATATACCCAAACTTATGGGACACAATGAAGGCACTCCTGAGAGGAAAACTCTTAGCCCTGAGTGTCTACATTTTCAGTTCAATCCCATTAGAGTTAGGAGGAAGGATCTACTGATTCTCTCCATCAGTAGAAGAGTTCTATCTTCATATTTACCTTAACACATACATGTTTTCTCTTTTGAGGAAATTGTAGCTTCCACATAGCATTCCCCAGTGTGAGTGTTGTTCTGTATTACTTCCAGAGATTTTCCTTCTCTGTATTTTTAACTATCATGAGCTTATTTATTACTATTTTGCCTTTGCTGATATTAGCAACAGCTCTGCATTTGGCAGACTTCAGGGAAGGACCATTTTCTGCCTCTGTAATATCACAGTGGACACATCACTGGTAGCATCGTCACAGTGGACACATCACTGGGAGCATCGTCACCGTGGACACATCACTGGTAGCATCTTGCAAAGTTGCTAGGACACTTCTTCCTCTTCAGGAAAAGGCAAAGCTGTCAAAGTTCCCTGCTACTAAGTAATCCTCTCTCTGTTCGCTTGACTCCCTGGTCTTCCCAATTGTCTGCTGAGAGGCAGCTCACCCCTTTAGCAGAACCTGGGCTGCATGCTGCTTCTTGTCATGTTTTCACTGTGTTAAAATGAGTTTTCCTAAATAAAAAAATATATTACTAGATTGTGTTAAATTGACCTGAAAAATGTCAAATATTTCTAAAAAATTGAAGTGTTGCTGTTTAGGGAGCCAGGTATTCAAAGAACTGAAGAATAAAAGATTTTATTGAAAAGCTGATTTTGATGGAGAGGTGGGGCTTATGCTCCTAGAAAAGAGAGAGAGAGAGAGAGAGAGAGAGAGAGAGAGAGAGAGAGAGATCTGGTTGTGATTTAGGTATTTTTTTTCCCTTTTCTCTCTTCTTTTCTGTCCTCTCAGGTCCCAATACTGTTCTACACCCACCTGCTGTCCTCAGTTTTGGTGAACAACAAATACTTTCTAAACTTTACCACACCCAGAGTCTTCATTTGAATCCATTAGTAAACCAGTAGTATGGCAACTAAATAAAGAACCTTCTTAGCCGGGCATGGTGGCGCACGCCTTTAATCCCAGCACTCGGGAGGCAGAGGCAGGCGGATTTCTGAGTTCGAGGCCGGCCTGGTCTACAAAGTGAGTTCCAAGGACAGCCAGGGCTATACAGAGAAACCCTGTCTCGAAAAACCAAAAAAAAAAAAAAAAAAAAAGAACCTTCTTTTGTGATTTTTTTTTTCCATCTCCTTTGTTTTTATCCCAGGAACGTTGACATAAGAAGATCTCTAAAACTATCACACTAGGTGGTTAGACTTAAAGGTATGTATTTAGGGCACATGGAAACATTAAAAAAGTCCATGCATTTTATGATGGATAATTCAGCATCATCGGATTGATGATGATGACAACATCAGTAAAGCACATTTCTGCGAGTTTTTTTGAGGATGCTTCCAGAAACAATTGACTGATTGGTCAGCTTACTATAATGGGGAAGACACATGCTGATTGGAGGCAGCATTACCCAGTAGGCTGAGGCTCCAGGTGAGATGATTAAAATAAAGGAGGAAGGTGTGTTTTTGCTGCTGCAATTTGTATGGATCTCAGTCTCTATGCTCATCCCCCTCTGAACTTGGATTTGTACCGGTGACTCTGCAGGGGTTCATAGGTCTGCAGTCTGTACTGGGCTGCACCATTGGCGCCCCTTACTCCTAGGTTCTTGCTTCTTGGACTGAGATACTACCACTTCCCCTTCCTCTCCAATATAAAGACAGACATTGTAGGGTCATTAAGCGACCAAGATAATAAATTGTTTCCTTAATAATATTTATTATTAGTATGCGAGTGTGTGCACATGCTATCATCAGTCAGTTTTTATTTTCTGCCCATGAGATCTGAGGTTTTTATCTACTGAGCTATCTTGCTGGCCCAATCTTTGTTTATACTTGTATACATTTTATTGGTCTTATTCTTCTCATGAGCCCCAATCCATATGTGTAAAGGATATGTTTGCACATATTCATCTACAGAACCAGAGGGTCAAATCTAGACATCATGCTCTCATAAAGCCTCCGCCTAAGCTGGTCAACCATTGTCAAGCTTCTCAGCCAAGGCTAAAACATACAGCCAGGAGGATTGTGCCCTTGAACAAGGTGATGAACCACAGAGCAAAGAGCCAGGTTGATTGAGCCACACTTAGATAATGGAAACAGAGGAAGCCAGGTGAGACAGATAGAAATGTAGAACAGAGAATGCAAGAAAGACTGAGTCAGAGAACTTGAGAAGAAAAGAGTTTTTCCAGTTCTGGTTTATGTGAGGTTCAGCCACACATTCTTTTCTTTCTTTACGACAAGCATCTTGTAAGTGACTATTTCCTTTGAACTCTCAGGAATGAGTTTCTGCTTCATGTGACTTAAAGAGCCTCGAAAGGGACAGTGTTCTAACGATTGCTCCAAGTCCTTTATTGGTAGGAAGAATTTCCCATAACTTTTTGACTCTTTGAAAAATGTCTACTTAAACTGGTTTAAATAATCTCTTAATTTTTTTCTTTTTTCTCTTCAACTGGTTGTTCCATTATACAGAATATGCTCTTCAAAAATGTACACTACCCTTCTGTAAAGACTTACAGCTTTGAATTTACATGGGTCTAATTGTATTTCAGTTCCATTTTATCATTTCTAGCTGTGAAAGCTCAATGTAAAAGGAGAGGATTATACCAGAGAGCTGCTGGGAAGCCATTTATACTACAAGGATTCAGATCCATGATTAACCATCAGGGGAAGGAATTTAAGTTAGTGGCCTAACAGTTATGCTCATAATTCTGTTCCATGCACAGAATAAGGACACAGAATTTTTTTTATAAAACCAAGTTCATCAATTGAGTTTATAAAAATATTTACACTGGAGGGTTGGAGTATATAGTCCTCTATTTAGATAGGGTGTGTATATTTATATAAAATATCATTTAAAGTAAAACAAAATAGATACAAAATTGGAAAGTCATTGAGACATTGTTACTAAATGAAAAAAAGATCCCAGGTATATAATAAGATTTTTTTCTTTTTTTCTCTTTTTTTTCCTTAGATATTTTCTTAATTTACATTTCAAATGCTATCGAGAAAGTCCCCTAACCCCCCCCCCTTGCTCCCCAACCCACTCACTCCTGCTTCCCTGGAATTCCCCTGTACTAGGGCATATAATCTTCACAAGACTAAGGGCCTCTCATCCCACTGATGGCTGACTAGGCCATCCTCTGCTACATATGCAGCTAGAGACATGAGCTCTGGGGGTACTGGTTAGTTTATATTGTTGTTCCTCCTCTAGGGGTTCAGATCCCTTTAGCTCCTTGGGTACTTTCTTTAACTCCTCCATTGGTGGCCCTGTGTTCCATCCAATAGATGACTGTGTGAATCCACTTCTGTATTTGCCAGGCACTGGCATAGCCTCACAAGAGATAGCTATATCAGGATTCTGTCAGCAAAATCTTGCTGGCATATGCAATAGTCTCTAGGTTTGGTGGTTGTTTATGGGATGGATCCCCAGGTGGGACAGTCTCTGGATGGTCCTTCCTTCTGTCTCAGTTCCAAACTTTGTCTCTGTAACTCCTTCCATGGGTATTTTGTTCCCCATTCTAAGAAGGAATGAAGCACTCACACTTTGGTCTTCTTCATCTTGAGTTTCATGTGTTTTGCAAATTGTATCTTGGGTCTTCTAAGTTAGATAATAAGATATCTAAGGTAATACATTACCCATATTTGTTATAAATTATAATTTATAGTTCAAACCCTTACTTGGAAGGAGTAATAACAAAACCCAGCATTCATGGTTATTTTGCTACATGCATGATCAGCATTGTATTTACTCATTGAATCGTATAATAAAAATTAGCCCTCAATGAGTCCTTTGATGCAAATTCTGCCATAGCTTTTATTTTGCAAGAGAGAATATTGAGCTCTAGGGAATAAAATGATGTTGTTTTTAAGGATTTTGTGAACATGTAACTTCCAAGATTTATATTCATGTCAAAATATACCAACCTATTTAAAATTTTCTTCTGTCATGTAAGAATGAAAATAACAAATCTTATACAAAGCATAGTGTGTGCTATCCTTCCCAAGTACTGCAGGACCTCCAGAGCCTCGCCGAGTTCAGATTTATTATTTCTAGCAGTGTCTGAGGCTTATTTCATGTCTGGTAATGACCAAATCTGATTGGCCACCATGTGGGTTGGCAATTACTAGAGGACAGATAATTGAAAACACTCACAGAACTTTAACAAGGTACACTCATGAAAGATTCATGACAGGTTAAGGACAAACAGCACCAGGATCACAAAA
Organism: Mus minutoides; assembly: GCA_902729485.2. Classification (NCBI taxonomy): domain Eukaryota; kingdom Metazoa; phylum Chordata; class Mammalia; order Rodentia; family Muridae; genus Mus; species Mus minutoides. The sequence goes on from LR749526.1 coordinate 1,570,069, forward strand.
GCATACAGCAACATTAGCAAGACCTGGCACACCTGAGCACAGCTTCCAAAGTTCTTTAATACAGATGATATTGCATTCCCAGCTTCATGATCGGCAAAATTGGTGGTAAGATCTCTTTGTCAAGAAATATGAGGTGCAGGCCTCCTGAGAGTTCTTTCATTTCACTGAGCAGACAGCTACATCAGGCTGAATGACCAGGTAAAGTAGGTGTGAACTACCATTCTATACATTTTTCACTAAACAACATATAAAAGCCAGCATTAGATGCCTCCAGAGGGAATTTCAAGATTTAAACAGAACATTATAAATCATTAGCTAGGACATTTTATTCCTCTCTGGCCAAAGATTCGTGTCATAGCCCCAGGTATCCCTGGAGATGCCCTCAGACAAGCTTTAATTTAATCATATTTCTGCATATGAGGATCTGTCATTTAAGAAATTTGTCCCTTCTTCTAGCCTAGCACTATTCAGTGAATTTTCTATAGGAAGGAGATATTCCTGATCTATAATGTCCAACAGGATAGCCGTGAAACAAAGGTGACACATGCACAGCTAAAATGTGGCTAATACGATGATCTGAATTTTAAGCCTTTATTCATGTTAGTTTAATAGCTACTTGTTGATAAATGGCTACTGATCAATGTAACTGTGGTGTTTCTGTGATGACTGTATTATAACTATATGTGGCAACTCTTTCTCCATTGCTAATTCTATTTGCTGTAGTCTTTCCTTCTGGACCATTCTGCCTTTAAGAAGCATTACTGCCATGCTGAGTATGCTGTGCCTATTGGGCGTCACTTTTTCCTTTGACGGACACTATAGATGGTCTGGTGTGCTCCTAATGCATGGTAGACACTGTTGACTGTCATCTCACGCACCCTGCTTATTCACTAAAGAACCTTCCTCCCCCTTGTCTTCATTATTTTTCTATTGCTGTGATAAAAATGCCAGGACCAAGGCAACTCATAGAAGAAAAACTCAGGCTTTCAGAGGAAGAGTCCATAATGGCAGTCGAGACCCAGCAATGGGCATCTAGAGCGGGAAATGTAGAGATACAATTTTAATTGTAAACTCAGAGCTGAGAAAGAGTGATGGAGAAATGAGATAATGCTATGAACTTTCAAAGCTCACCCCCAGTGGGTTAGCTTCCTCTAGAAAAGTTCCATCTCCTAAACATTCCACATCTAACTCAAACTGTACCACCAACTAGGGACCAAGTGTTAAAATATGTGAACCTATGGGGACACCTATCATTTAAACCAGAGCAACACTCCATCTTCCTTTGTATTTATAGCACAAACGCATGACCACAATCATGGTGACTGTGAACTTTAGGAGCATTATAGATAGAATCAATTATATTCATGCAGTGCGTTGAGTATTGATGTCTTGCCATGTGCTGGTTGTTTATTTTTTCCAACAAGATACAAAACAGGATCATCTTGGAAGGGAAATCCTCAATGGAGAAAATCCTCTGATCTCATTGGCTTTTGGGAAAGTCAGTGTAAGTGTTTTTTTTGTTGTTGTTGTTGTTTGTTTTTTGGGTTTTTTTTTGACTGAAAATTTATAGGTAAGGGCCAAGCCCACTGTGGGTGGTGCTACTTGACTGGTGGTCCTGGATTGTATATAAAAGCAGACTGAGCATGCATGCTGTGGGGAGCAAGACAGTAAACAGCATTCATTCTTCTACAGTCTTTGCTTGAGTTCTTGCCTCTAGTGTCCTGTCTTGAATTCTTATTCTGATTGCTCTCAATGATGGACTATGATAACAACATGTATGCCAAATAAATCCCCCTTTCCAAGTTGTTTTTTGTTATTGTGTCATCATAGCAATGGAAAATAAAGGAGGACGTATCAAAATTCATTTGGCCAGTTGATGGTATTAGGAGGTAGAGTGTTGAAGAACATCAGGTCATGAAGCAGAACTTTCATGAACAGTATTCACACTTTTATGCAAGTGTGAAGTGAAATTTTCTGGATATGTTATATGATATGACTCATGAGGTGTTTTGCTAGGACAGACTCATCATGATGTTTTGCTGAGAGGCAAGACCCACGGGTGGACACATGATGTTTGGAGAGAGTTTAAATAGGACTCAATGGAGAGTGGCAGTGTGCTTGCATAGCTAGCTTTGCAATGATTCATTGGTCCCGAGTCTTCAACCTCTCTGATCTTCACTTCCTTGAGAGAGGCACGGCAGAGATCTTCTCTTGGCTTCCCGACTGGTCCTGGTCACTCCTGCTGACTCATGATGAGTCCTCAGAGGACTGTCAGTTTCTGATAGATTATGCCACCGCTGCTCATTTGTGTTTGGTATCCTGATACTACTGAACTGGACTGCCAGTATTACCCCCAAAGAATACTTCTAAACAAATCCACATCCCTTTGTCCTATTTACCATCTTTTCTTCCATACCTTTGGACAGTGGGCTAGAGCAGGGGTGGAAGCATTTGAGAACCATTATTAAAAGTAGGGTTTGTTGTTGTTGTTTTTAAATAAGCCTATGAAAGAGAATCTCTCTTTTCCTCTCTGCAATGGGTGGATAACACAAAGTCACCAGTCAACCACCTAGAACAAGCTTCCTCCGTCATACAGACAGAGATGTACTGAAGGAAACAACCTTGTGTAGACAGAAAAATAGCAGGCCCCTCAGGACTGTAGTGGGCAGTACTGAGTCAACACTTTGAAGAGGGGAGAGGGGTGGCCTTACATATTAAAAAAACTCTTTTAGGGAACTTGATTGAGTTGAGTGAGGGAGACTGTAACTTGCTTTAGATATAGTGGCTCCAGAGGTGTAGTAGTAAACTGGCATCAAACCAAAACTAAAGAGAGAAAGGAGGGTAGGAAAGAAAGCCAATAGAGAAGGACTGGGAAAGGGGGATATGTCCTTAGTCTTAAAGTTTCTATTGCCTCTCATGTTCACCCTTTTCTTTCTTACCCTTCCTGCCTTGCCTACCTATTACTTCACCTCATTTGCTGAGGTTAAATTGTTTCTAGAGAAACAGAGCCTAGAGCAGAAGCACTTCACAGACCACTCATTGTCCTTCCTCTGGGAGGGAACCAAAGAAACGGAGTCTTGATATTGCCTAAGCAAATCTTCATCCTTTCCTACACGTGTGTGCATATATAAAGTGTACTACTGCTTTTCATTCTTACACATTTTAAAAATAATTCTCCCATATTCTACATTCTCTTTCTTCTATTTGCTTTTTCTTGAACAAGCCATCAATTTTTTTTTTTCGGGGGAGGGGGGTTATCCATCTTGAAACAGAAAAGCTCCATACCATCGCTTTGAAAGCTACTACAGAAAACCAACTGATTAAGCGTGCCATCAGCGATTTTCTATTGAAGAAAAAGTGGTTTCCATGCTTTAAAAATCGAGCTTTTTTATTTTTTAAAATTTATGCTTTTATTAGATATTTTCTTCATTTACATTTCAAATGCTATCTCAAAAGTCCCCTAAACCATCCCACTGCCCTGTTTACCTACCCACCCACTCCCACTTCTTGGCCTTGGCGTTCCCCTGTTCTGGGGCATATAAAGTTTGCTAGACCAAGGAGCCCTTTTCCCAATGATGTCCGACTAGGCCATCTTCTGCTACATATGCAGCTAGAGACCCAAGCTCTGGGGGTACAGATTAATTCATATTGTTGTTCCACCTATAGGGTTGCAGACCCTATCAGTTCTTGGGTACTCTCTCTAGCTCCTATATTGGGGGCCCTGTGTTCCATCCTATAGATGACTGTGAACATCCACTTCTGTATTTGCCAGGCACTGGAAAGGCATCACAAGAGACAGCTATATAAGGGTCCCTTCAGCAAAATCTTGTTGGCATATGTAATAGTGTCTGTGTTTGGTAGCTGATTATTTGATGGACCCCCGGGTGGGGCAGTCTCTAGATGATCCATCCTTTCGTCTTAGCCAGCACCATTTGTAGAAAATGCTGTCTTTTTTCCACTGGATGGATTTAGATCCCTTGTCAAAGATCAAGTGACCATAGGTGTGTGGGTTCATTTCTGGTTCTTCAATTCTATTCCATTGATCTACCTGTCTGTTGTTATACCAGTACAATGCAGTTTTTATCACAATTGCTCTGTAGTACAGCTTGAGGTCAGGCATGGTGATTCCACCAGAGGTTCTTTTATTGTTGAGAATAGTTTCTGTTATCCGAGTTTTTTGTTATTCCAGATGAATTTGCCCTTTCTAACTCAGTGAAAAATTGAGTTGGAATTTTGATAGGGATTGCATTGATCTGTACATTGCTTTTGGCAGGATAGCCATTTTTACTATATTAATCCTGCCAATCCATGAGCATGGGAGAACTTTCCATCTTCTGTGATCTTCTTCAATTTCTTTTTTTTCCCTTCATGAATATAAATGCAAAAGTACTCAATAAAATTCTTTTTTAAAATTTATTTATTTATCTATTTATTTATTATTAGATAATTTCTTCATTTACATTTCAAGTGTTATCCCATAAGTCCCCTATACCCTGCCCCCACCCTGCTCTCCTACCCACCCACTCCCACTACTTGGCCCTGGCATTCCCCTGTACTAGGGCATATAAACATTGTTAGACCAAGGGCCTTTCTTTCCCAATAATGGACAACGAGGCCATCTTCTTCTAATACATATGCATCTAGAGACATGAGCTCTGGGGGTTCTGATTAGTTCATATTGTTGTTCCATCTATAGGATTGCAGACCCCTACTGCTCTTGGGTACTCTCTCTAGCTCCTACATTGGGGACCCTGTGTTCTGCCCTATAGATGATTGTGAGCATCCACTTCTGTATTTGTCAGGGACTGTCAAAGCCTCACAGGAGACAGCTATATCAGGGTTCTTTCAGCAATATCCTGCTGGCATATGCAGTAGAGTCTGCATTTGGTAGCTGATTATGTGATGAACCACCCAGGTGGGACACTCTCTGGATGGTCCATCCTTTCATTTTAGCTCCAAACTTTGTCTCTGCACCTCCTTCCATGTATATTTTAATGTCTATTCTAGGGAGGAATGAAGTATACACACGTTGGTCTTTCTTGATTTTCTTGTGTTTTGCAAATTGTACCTTGGGTATTCTAGGTTTCTGAGCTAATATCTGCTTATCAGTGAGTGCATATTAAGTGACTTCTTTTGTGATTGGGCTACCTCACTCAGGATGATATCCTCCAGATACATCCATTTGCTCAAGAATTTCATAAATTCATTGTTTTTAATAGCTGAGTAGTACTCCATTGTGTAAATGTACCACATTTTCTGTATCCATTCCTTTGTTGAGGGACATCTGGGTCCTTTCCAGCTTCTGGCTATTATAAATAAGGCGGCTATGAACATAGTGGGGCATGTGTCATTCTTACAAGTTGGAATATCTTCTGAGTATATGCCCAGTAGAGGTATTGCTGGATCTTTCGGTAGTACTATGTCCAGTTTTCTTAGAAACCACCAGATTGATTTCCAGAGTGGTTGTACCAGCTTGCAATACCACCAGCAATGAAGGAGTGTTCCTCTTTCTCCACATCCTTGCCAGCATCTGCTGTTACATGAATTTTTGATCTTAGCCATTCTGACTGGTGTGAGGTGGAATCTCAGGGTTGTTTTGATTTGTATTTCTCTGGTGATTAAGGATTTCAAACATTTTTTAAGGTGCTTCTCAGCCCTTTGGCATTCTTCAGTTGAGAATTCTTTGTTTAGCTCTGTACCCCATTTCTTAATGGGATTATTTGAATTTCTGGAGTTCAGCTTCTTGAGCTCTTTGTAAATATTGGATATTAGCCTCCTATCAGATCTAGGATTGGTAAAAATTCTTTCCCAATCTGTTGGTGGCCTTTTTATCTTATTGACAGTATCTTTTGCTTTACAGAAGCTTTGCAATTTTATAAGGTCCCATGTGTCGATTTGTGATCTTACAGCACATGCCATTGCTGTTCTGTTTAGGAATTTTACCCCTGTGCCCATATCTTCAAGGGTTTCCCCCACTTTCTCCCCTATAAATTTCAGTGTCTCTGGTTTAATGTGGAGGTCTTTGATCCACTTAGACTTGAGCTTTGTACCAGGATAAAGGAATGGATCAATTGGCATTCTTCTACATGTTTACCACCAGTTGTGCCAGCACCATTTATTGAAAAATGCTGTCTTTTTTCCACTGGTAGTTTTAGCTCCTTTGTCAAAGATAAGGTGACCAAAGGTGTGTGGGTTCATTTCTGGGTCTTCAATTCTATTCCATTGGTCTACCTGTCTGTTGTTATACCAGTATCATGCAGTTTTTATCATAATTGCTCTGTAGTACAGCTTGAGGTCAGGCATGGTGATTCCACCAGAGGATCTTTTATTGTTGAGGATAGTTTTTGCTATACCAGGCTTTTTATTATTCCAGATGAATTTGCAAATTGCCCTTTCTATTGCAGTGAAGAATTGAGTTGGAATTTTGATGGGGATTGCATTGAATCTGTAGATTGCTTTAGGCAGGATAGCCATTTTGACTATATTAATCCTGCCAATCCATGAGCATGGGAGATCTTTCCATCTTCTGAGATCTTCTTCAATTTCTTTCTTCAGAGACTTGAAGTTCTTGTCACACAGATCTTTCACTTCCTTAGTTAGAGTCACACCAAGGTATTTTATATTATTTGTGACTATTGTGAAGGGTGTTGTTTCCCTAATTTCTTTCTCATCCTGTTTATCCTTTGTGTAGAGAAAGACCACTGATTTGTTTGAGTGAATTTTATATCCAGCTACTGCACTGAAGCTGTTTATCAGGTTTAGGAGTTCTCTGTTGGAATCTTTAGGATCACTTATTTATACTATCATATCATCTGAAAATAGTGATATTTTGAATTCTTCCTTTCCAATTTGTATCCTCTTGATCTCCTTTCGTTGTCGAATTGCTCTGGCTAGGACTTCAAGTACTATATTGAATAGGTAGGGTGAAAGTGGGCAGCCTTGTCTAGTCCCTGATTTTAGTGGGATTGCTTCCAGCTTCTCTCCATTTACTTTGATGTTGGCTACTGGTTTGTTGTATATTGCTTTTATTATGTTTAGGTATGGCCCTTGAATCCCAGATCTTTCCATGACTTTTATCATGAATGGGTGCTGGATTTTTTCAAATGCTTTCTCAGCATCTAAGAAGATGATCATATTATTTTTGTCTTTGAGTTTGTTTATATAGTAGATTACGTTGCTGGATTTCTGTATATTAAACCATCCCTGCATCCCTGGAATGAAGCCTACTTGGTCATGATGGATGATCGTTTTGATGTGTTCTTGGATTCAGTTTGTGAGGATTTTATTGAGTATTTTTGCATCAATATTCATAAGGGATATTGGTCTAAAGTTCTCTTTCTTTGCTGGTTCCTTGTGTGGTTTAGGTATCAGAGTAATTGTGGCTTTGTAGAACGAATTGGGTAGAGTGCCTTCTGTTTCTATTTTGTGTAATAGTTTGAAGAGAGTTGGAATTAGGTCTTCTTTGAAGGTCTGATAGAAATTTGCACTAAACCCATCTGGTCCTGTGCTTTTTGTGGTTGGGAGACTATTAATGACTGCTTCTATTTCTTTAGGGGAAATGACACTGTTAAGGTTTTTAATCTGATCCTGATTTAACTTTGGTACCTGGTATCTGTCTAGGAAGTTGTCTATTTCATTCAGGTTTTCCAATTTTGTTGAGTTTAGCCTTTTGTAGTAGGATCTGATGATATTTTGGTTTTCCTCAGGTTCTGTTGTTATGTCTCCTTTTTCATTTCTGATTTCGTTAATTAGAATACTGTCCCTGTGCCCTATACTTAGTGTAGCTAAGGGTTTATCTATGTAGTTGATTTTCTCAAAGAACCAGCTCCTGGTTTGGTTGATTCTTTGAATAGTTCTTTTTGTTTCCACTTGGTTGATTTCAGCTCTGAGTTTGATTATTTCCTGCTGTCTACTCCTCTTGTGTGAATTTGCTTCCTTTCGTTCTAGAGTTTCTAGGTGTTTTGTCAGACTGGTAGTATATGCTCTCTCTAGTTTCTTTTTGGAGGCACTCAGGGCTATGAGTTTTCCTCTTAGGACTGCTTTCATTGTGTCCAATAAGTTTGGTTATGTTGTGGCTTCATTTTCATTAAACTCTAAAATGTCTTTAATTTCTTTCTTCATTTCTTCCTTGACCAACATATCATTGAATAGAGTGTTGTTCAGTTTCCAGTTGAATGCTGTCTTTCTATTATTTCTGCTGTTATTGTAGATCAGCCTTAGTCAGTGGTGATCTGTTAGGATGCATGGGATAATTTCAATATTTTTCTATCTGTTAAGGCCTGTTTTGTGACGAACTATATGGTCAATTTGGAGGAGGTACCATGAGATGCTGAGATGAAGGTATATCCTTTTGTTTTAGGATAAAATGTTCTATAGATATTTGTTAAATCCATTTGTTTCATGACTTCTGTTAGTGTCCATGTGTCTCTGTTTAGTTTCTGTTCCCAGGATATGTCTATTGGTGAGAGTGGGGTGTTGAAGTTTCCCACTATTATTACTAAGGTTTCTTTAATGAATGTGGCTTCCCTTGCATTTGGAGCATAGATATTCAGAATTAAGAGTTCATCTTGGCCATTCTTACAGGTGTGAGGTGGAATCTCAGGGTTGTTTTGATCTGCATTTCCCTGATGATTAAGGATGTTGAGCATTTTTTCAAGTGCTTCTCAGCCATTCGGTATTCCTCGGTTGAGAATTCTTTGTTTAACTCTGTGCCCCACTTTTTAATGGGGATATTTGATTTTCTGGTGTCCACCTTCTTGA
>LR749526.1:1579398-1635211 GCA_902729485.2 Mus minutoides
AAAAAAAAAAAAAAAAAAAGAGTTCATCTTGGTAGATTTTACCTTTGATGAGTATGAAGTGCCCCTCTTTGTCTTTTTTATAACTTTGTGTTGGAAATTAATTTTATTTGATATTAGAATGGCTACTGCAGCTTGTTTCTTCGGACCATTTTCTTGGAAAATTCTTTTCCAGCCTTTCACTCTGAGGTAGTGTCTGTCTTTATCCCTGAGGTGGGTGTCCTGTAAGCAGCAATATGTTTGGTCCTGTTTGTGTAGCCAGTCTGTTAGTCTTTATCTTTTTATTGGGGAATTAAGTCCATTGATGTTAAGAATAATCAAAGAACGGTAATTGTTGCTTCCTGTCATTTTTGTCGTTAAAGTTGGTAATCTGTCTTCTTTTAGTTTTGTGAAAGAATTACTTTCTTGCTTTTTCTAGGGTGTAGTTTTCACCTTTGTGTTGGTATTTTCCCTTTATTATTCTTTGAAGGGCTGGATTTGTGGAAAGATATTGTGTGAACTTGATTTTATCCTTGAATACTTTGATTTCTCCATCTATGGTAATTGAGAGTTTTGCCTGGTATAGTAGCCTGGGCTGGCATTTTTGTTCTCTTAATGTCTCTATAACATCTGTCCAGGATCTTCTGGCTTTCATAGTCTCTGGTAGAAGTCTAGAGTAATTCTAATAGGCCTGCCTTTATATGTTACTTGATCTTTCCCCCCTACTGCTTTTAATATTCTGTCTTTATTTAGGGTATTTGTTGTTCTGATTTTTATGTGTTGGGAGGAATTTCTTTTCTGGTCCAGTTTATTTGGAGTACTGTAGGCTTCTTGTATGTTCATGGGCATCTCTTTCTTTAGATATGGGAAGTTTTCTTCTATAATTTTGTTGAAAATATTTGCTGGCCCTTTAATTTGAAAATCTTCTTTTCCATCTACTCCTATTATCTGTAGGTTTGGTCTTCTCATTGTGTCCTGGATTTCCTGGATGTTTTGAGTTAGAATCTTTTTGCATTTTGCATTTTCTTTAATTGTTGTGTCCATGTTCTCTATGGAATCTTCTGCACCTGAGATTCTCTCTTCCATCTCTTTTATTCTGTTGCTGATGCTCACATCTATGGTTCCTGATTTCTTTCTTAGGGTTTCTATCTCCAGAGTTTTCTCCCTTTGGGTTTTCTTCATTGTTTCTACTTCCATTTTTAGATCTTGGATGGTTTTATTCAATTCCATTGCCTATTTGGTTGTGTTTTCTTATAATTCTTTAAGAGATTTTTGTGTTTCTTCTACCTGTAGCAGTGTTTTCCTGTAGTTCTTTAAGGACTTCTAGCTGTTTACCAGTGTTCTCATGTAATGCTTTGAGGGATCTTTGTGTTTCGCCTTTAAGGGCTTCTACTTATTTCGCATTATTTTCTTCTGATTCCTTGAGGAATTTTTGTGTTTCCTCTTTAAGGGCTTCTACTTGTTTAGCAGTATTCTTATGTGATTCCTTGAGGGATTTTTGTGTTTTCTCTTTAAGGGTTTTTACCTGTTTAGCACTGTTCTCCTCTAATTCCTTGAGGAATTTTTGTGGTTCCTCTTTAAGGGCTTCTAGCTGTTCAGCAGTGTTCTCCTGTATTTCTTTAAGTGAGTTATTAATGTCCTTCTTAACATCTTCTACCACCATCATGAGATATGATTTTTAAATCTGCGTATTGCTTTTCGGGTGTGTTGGGTTATCCAGGACTTGTTATGGTGGATGTACTGGGTTCTGATGATGCCCAGTGTTCTTGGTTTCTGTTAGTAAGATTCATTTTTTTTTTCCAACTTTTATTAGATATTTTCTTCATTGACATTTCAAGTGTTATCCAGAAAGTTCCCTATACCCTGCCCCCCTCCCAGCCCCACTCCCCTACCCACCCACTCCCACATCTTGGCCCTGGTGTTCCCCTGTATTGGGGCATATAAAGTCTGTATGACCAAGGGGCCTCTCTTCCCAATGATGGCCAACTAAGCCATCCTCTTCTATATATGCAGCTAGAGACATGAGCTCAGGGGATACTAGTTAGTTCATGTTATTCTTCCACCTATAGGGTTGAAGACCCCTTCAGCTCCTTGGGTACTTTCTCTAGCTCCTTCCTTGGGAACCCTGTGTTCCATCTAATAGCTGACTGTGAGCTTCCACCTCCATGTTTGCCAGATTCTTAAGTTTGCCTTTTGCCATCTGGAAATCTCTGGTGTTAATGTTCAAACTGTCTCTGGTTGGAGCTTGATCCTCCTGTGATTCTTTTATTCTCTATCAGCACTCCTGGGAGTCCAACTCTCTCCTGAGTTCCAGTGGTCAGAGCACTCTCTGCAGGCAAGCTCTCCTCTTTCAGGGCAGGTGTCCAGCAGTCTGGAGCTCTCATCCACCTTCTGAGTTCTTGGGTCAGAACTCTCTCCCTGTAGGCTGACTCTCCTTTGGAAAGGAATGTGCCCAGAGATTTGGGTCTCAGCTCAGCCCCCTGGTTGAGGATGAGGGCCTGATGGGACCCTGACCAAGAAGCTCTGTTCCTTCTATTGCCCACGTGCTTTCAGGTGATCAGGATGTCCTGAATGTGCTAGGGGTCCTGCAGCTTGGAGAGTCTTCTGGTGCCCTAGATGCCCTTGGCTGGTGTCTTAGTCAGGGTTTCTATTCCTGCACAAACATCATGACCAAGAAGCAAATTGGGGAGGAAAGGGTTTATTCGGCTTACACTTCCATACAGCTGTTCATCACCAAGGAAGTCAGGAATGGAACTCAAGCAGGTCAGGAAGCAGTAGCTAATGCAGAGGCCATGGAGGGATGTTCATTACTGGCTTGCTTCTTCTTGGCTTGCTCACCCTTTTCTCTTATAGAACCCAAGACTGCCAGCCCAGAGATGGTCCGACCCACAAGGGGCCCTTGATCACTAATTGAGAAAATGCCTCACAGCTAGATATCATGGAGGCATTTCCCCAACTGAAGTGCCTTTCTCTGTGATAACCTGGCTGTGTCAAGTTGACACAAAAACTAGCCAGTACAGCTGGGTTCACACAGAAGATGGCAGGGGTGGCCCTGACCTGAATGGATCCCAGCCTCTGGTCAGGTGGGGCTCCTTTGTCCCCGTTCCCACTGGCACAAGACCCTCTGCTATTCTTGAAGCTGATGTTGTGTTCCACTTACCTGTAATCCTGAGGTGATCCAAGGTCCTGTGGTGTGGAGAGCTCTCTGAAGCCCTTAGGGGCCTCTGCTGGGCTCCAAAATGGAGCTTTTTAAAGTCAAACTTTTACATAGGTTCACAGTGAGAGCCAACTTGTTCTACAAGTGTTCTTGAAATCTACTCTTACTGCCCTTAGTCCAAAATACTCAGATACATGCACCCTCAATCTTTGCTGTTTGTTTGAGATACACTCCTAAGAACTCCACTGAATGTCCCCAGCACCGAGTATTTTTCCACTTTAGACTTGATATGTTATCATATTGAAAACCAAGCTGGAGCTTTCTGTATCTCCATGCATCACATAGACCTTCCTTCCTTCCTTTCTGTATAGTTCTGTTCCAGTCCTGATTATTAGATGAATGTGAAGTTTTAAGGCTCTGTGAACTCTGTCAGAACTGAGTCATATACTGGTGAGTAGCCCTATTTCTACACAACTTTGTGTCTTGTGAAGTCAATAATAGTTATTTTATTTTCTATAGTTGTTCTGTGTGTTTGCAACCAATATATACCCAAAACTTGCCTTTATTGTCAATGTATTCTGAATCAGTGAAAATATAGTCTGTACTATTTCAATCACTCATAGAGACTGTGGCCTGTATGTGTGTACACCAGATGTAATTCCTTAACTCAGAAGCTACCTACAATTTATAACCACCCACAAGTGAAAAAAAAATAGCTTTCTCCAATAGAGTCTCACTGGGCATAAAGAGCACTATTAAGGGCAAACCTCCCATCTAATGCCCAGCAGTCGATGACCAACATGAAACAAACTCAATGGCAGTTTTGGAGGTTCTTTGTTTCACGGTGTTTTGTTAGGGCGTTTTTCTTTTTCCTTTTTCTTTTTTTTTTTTTTACTTTACAGGTCCTTTGCATATGTATCATGGCCTCTTGGTTGTATGTTTGTATGGGATCCTTGTATCTTTGAATACGTATGTCTCTGCTTCTACATGTATTTGTGCCTTGTTACTGTTTTATTTTATAATTATTCTTTAGATGTCTGTTTGTTTTCTAAGGAAAGAAAACAGGAAAGTGAGTGGATTGGACTGGAGGGAAGATGGCAAGGAGCTCAGAAGAGCTGGGGGAAGAAAACCTAATCAGAATATATTATGTGAAAAAATCTATTTTCAATACAAATAGAAAAATATAAAACTAAAATTCCAAAAAATGATTCTTCTTATTCTCACATCTGCCTTGTACATTTGTCTCAGAGTACACAGTCTGTAAATTTGCTACTTCTTCAATCTTAAATATGCAATGACAATTAATCATTTTGCTTTTATTTTTATCTATTCAAAATATCCACTTCTAAAGCATACACATAAAGTTAACACTATATTTATGTTTTTAAGACAATATAGCAACAAAGGATAAAAAATGGATCTGAATTTGAAAGAAAACAATGGAAGAGTGGTGATGTCATTACATGGGAGAAAGAGAAAGAAGAAATAATATATTATATTATCATTTTAAAAATTAAAAAATAAAAATCATTTATCTTTTCATTTATATTTAATATTTATTTTTGTTTTTAATTAACTAAATCTGTTTCTTGACAATGTATACACACATACATACATACACACAGATATATATATATATATATATATATATACATATATTTATATTACACATTCTAATTTTTCACAACTCACACTCTCTTATTTCACTCTATAAGTAAAACATACACACATACATGCACACATGTGTGCACAGACACACACATACATGTTATTAAATACTACTTTTTAAATAACCTCCAAAGGAACATCAATTCACATACAAAGGCAAACATATCAGAATAATACCAGATGTCTCCTTAGCAACCCTAAATTCCAGGAAATCAAGGGCCTAGAATGGAGCTCACTACTGAGGTTGTAAACACCTTCTCCTCCCTACAAGTTTCTATCCACACTCACATCTTTTGCTTTGCTTTGTGACCTGTTGAGCTTAAGCAGTGCTTACCATATGAGCACATGTGTGGGCCACTCCACTGGAGCATGTACAATTCACCTCTGAAAGCAGGGACTCCCCTTCTCCCTCAACTGCCAATAGCTTCCTGGAGAGGACCTGACCCCCATGAGCACCATTCTCATCCACAACTGGTGATTGACAGGGCCATTGTGGTGCAAGTTCAGTGCAGATAATCACAGCTGCTGTGGGATAATGTTTACAACATAAACTTCATGCCTGAGAGCTGGTATTTCATGACTCTCCTCTCTATCATGTAGCTCCTATGTTTTTTCTATTCCCTCTTCCAAGTTACTTCCTGAGCCTTCAGGGGTGGTCTAAATGTTCTATTTAGGACAGAACATTCAAACATCACTTATCCTTAGTACTTTGAATAGACACTTCATTCTTTGAATGTGCCTTCACTGTTATTCACTGCGGAGAAAGGCTTCTCTGATTAGGTGGAAGTACTACTTGTCCACTGTACAAACATAGATATTTAGAGGACAGTTTGACATCATGTCAACTTGACACAACAATAGTAGTGAGCTCTATTCTAGGCTCTTGATTTTCTGGAATTTAGGGTTGCTGAGGAGAGATCTGGCATTATTCTGATATATTTGCCTTTGTATGTGAATTGATGCTGTTCCCTTACAGGTTATTTAAAAGTAGTTTTTAATAATGTGTGTGTGCACATGTGTGCATGAATGTGTGCATGTGGGTATGCAAAGAACATGCTGGAGTTCTCTCCTTTCACCACATGGGTCTTAAGAATTAAGGATCATCAGTCTTCACTGAAAGTGGGCAAGTGCTTTCCTTTCTGAGAATCTTACTCCCCTGACCCCAATTTTGATGTCGTTTCTTTCACTTTTATTTTTTTTAAAGCATTTTCACCTCTCCCTGAACTCCTTCTATGTCTCCACCCCCATATTCAGTGTTGTTTTTAGGTTCATGTACTTACAACTAACCAATTGCTATTGGATGGCCTATCAAAGGGCTTGTCCCTTGAGAAGACTCAGTCTCCCTTACTAAGAGTTATTGGCTGCCTGTAGTTCTTTATCTAGGAGTGCCTAGGAGTGAAAAGATATGTAAACTAAATATGTGAATTTTTGGAGATAAATTAAAAAGTGATATTTGAAATACAATAAAGTAAAAATGCTGGCAAAATTATAGTAAAAAAATTAAAATACATTGAGCACATGGGCAAAAGGGAAAGATAGAAATACGTGTTGTATATAGCTTGTTTCTGGGTCCTTGGAGACCAGTGACTGCCACTGTATGAATGGCAATGAGATGCTCAGCTGATCCTTCTGTCTAGTCGTTTCTGCTGATACTAACTTTGTATCGAGCATTTGTTCAACGTCTGCCAGCACAGCCTTGCTGTGGTTCCTACCTTTCTTTTTGTATCAGGGGACTGTGCTAGCCACTATCATCCTTGTAGTCTGTACGTTAGGCAAGTTCTCTTGCTCCACATAGACTCTTCATACCATATTCTCCACCCATGGCTGATATTCTCACTGATACATCTCTCAATTTCAGTGAGGGTGTGGGAAGTACCTACCATATTGTTGCTGGTATAGGTGGAGGACCGGACTTATTACATTCCAGATATCTTGAGTAATCTTGGAGCAGCTGTGGCTTTCAAGAAGTCTGGAAACTTCAAAATTCTTGGGCTTTCCAGAAACTAATGAGAGATTTGAAGCTTCAGAGGTTAATCCATCCTCTGACCTAATAATGTTTAGGACTGTCAGATTCCATTGCTATTCACAGTAGATGAGTTCTACTGCAGACACTGGAGCCTGGAACTTTATTTGCCCTCTGCCTCGCTGTCTCCACGGCTCCGTCCTTTTGTTCATCGGCATCTGGAGCCTCAACTCCCCCAACTGCATTTCAAGGCTCTCTGACTTCACTGAGATGGCCAGTTAATTTCACATCTGTTCTTGTTCCATGTTGCTGGCTCCCCAGGATAACTCAGTTTTAAATGATGCTTCCCCTCTCAAAATGGTTGGAGGCCACTGCCTCTGAAGCCACAGAAGAATACCACAGTGGGATTCCTTTCCACTGCGAACTCATCTGCGGGAGGAATCCCCGCCTTTCCAAAACCTGTAACTGGATTTGAGGCGTATGAGGCTATGATTGTCTTCAGAGCAGGACTGCCAGTCTCTTTCTGACAAGTTTTCCAGGCCTCCCTTTTGGACGAGTCTTCTGCTTCCCCCTCCCCATTCATGGAGCCATAGAGTATTCCTCTTGTCTTCTTCTATGCAGTACATTGTTTGCCTTTTCCTCAGTACTGTTCAGATATTTGATCATTACCCTCGTGAATCCTTGAATCTCTTCTTTCTCTGTCTTTAAAATAGGCTCTGCTTTTTTTTTAGTCTTAAAAAAATTACTGGTGTGTGTGTGTGTGTATGTGTGTGTGTGTATGTGTGTATGTGTGTGTGTGTGTATGTGTGTGTGTGTGTATGTGTGTGTGTGTGTGTGTGTGTGTGTGTGTGTGTGTATGTGTGTGTGAGGAATGTGGAGACATGTGTCTGGAAGTCAGAGAATAATTTCATGGTGTTGATTCTCTCCAACTTTTATTGAGCTTTAGATGTTGAACTCAAGTCAACAAGCTACCATGACAAGTACCTTTACCCACTGAGCTGTCTTGACAGCCCTGCTATGTTCTTAGTCTGATTCTCCTTCACTACCTCACATAGAGAGTGGCTTCAAGTTGCCATCTCACTGAGACATTTATTTCAATATCAGCTATTCTCCCTGAGAAAGGTAGGTCCTTTTATATTCCACTCTCCTAATTACTTCTGTTTATTTATTTACTTTAAGTTTTAAGTTTTAATGTTTTGTAGCTTTCCCCATGTATGTTCACTCTATGGCTCTGATTTCCCTGCATGGGCTAATGACCTTTGGTTCTCATTTAACATGGAACACTAAACAGTTGACTAAAGCTATATGCATATTAATGGTCTTTTCCATAAAGTAATCTATCAGTAGTGTTTTTTTAAATTTATATTTGCTGGAGAAATCTACAATATTAGATTCTAATTTTTTTTTCTCTAAGCTAGTCATGTTCTCTAAGGAGGGGTCTTCCACTCAGAGAGTATAAACCTGGCTCTCATCATGCTTGTCAGACTTGAGTGGGAAGAAAATCTGAGGTATCAATATGTAATATGCTAATTTTCTCTTTCTTCTTCTTTCAAGGTATAGTATCCTAGCTATCAACTGAATCTAATTTTCTTGCCCAGACAGAATATATTCTTCACCTTATTTTCCCCCTGTCCATTTCCAGGTTATACAAAATGGGAGTGAGAAGGAGTGATGTGCTCTGGCAAGACTGATAAGTGGCAAACCAGCTCCATCCCTCATCTGCTGTCTGCCATCATTCCTTTCCTACGCTTGCTCTCCATCACAGGAATTAAAGGTTTGGGGAATATGTGTCCATAATTATTTGCTGGTCATGTTCTGGGTTAGATCTGCTAAAGAAAGACAAGTTTATAAGATCTGAAGTGCAAAAGGCAAAACCCATACTACTGTTGTCTGGCTATAGTGGTTGTTAATTTTCTGGACTTGAACAAACAGATTCATGGTGATTCCCTCCAAACTGCATGCTGTGATGCTGTGGTGAGCTATGGTTAGCTGTGGGCCTCTCGGAAGCTCTTGTAACCCCCTAGACCCTTAAAGCTTACAACATGCCTCCAGAGGAGGCATGCCTTTCCCTGGTCTGTCTTTCTTTAATCTTTTCAAGTTTTGTAGACAGTACTTGAACTTTCTAGTGGGCGTGGTCAAATGGACTTTCACTCCGTCCCTTTGTATTGAGAATCAACTTTGCTCCACATGTGCGGATAGCTTGGCGACTTAGTAACTTCTCAGCTTTATTGCAATTGCTTTCATGTTTGATAAATCAGTTACTATTCTTGCCTGCTTTCCAGGTTCTAATAATGCCGGTATTTTCTCTGAACCCCTGTTTGCTTGGGGAGATTTATGATTTTAATTAAAAAATTAATTTTCATTTGTTACCTTATAATGTACATTTGGGAGGAAGTAGCATCGTATATGTTATTGATGTCATCATGGTTCCCTATCAGCTTCATCACTCACCCTTCAACCCTCTCCCACATGAACTCTGGCCTCCTCTTGTACCAGTTTTGCTTCACTCTAACTGCATGTATCTTGGTTCACAGCCCTTGAACCCACCAAGGTCTTTCTTGCTTCAGGACATTTCAAGTAAGACACTCCAGTGAGTCTGACATGTACCTGTTCTGGCCATCTCAGAGCAACCCTGCCTGACCACACTCACGCACATACAAACTGAAGTATTCCCTTGTCTTTCATAGAATGTGGATCTTCCCCTAATAGCACTTGTACTTTTATCATATTAATTAATTAGGTAATTGATTAGACATCAGTCTACCCTATAGTAATAAAAACTTTAGATTTATTATATATAGCCAGATCTCTGCTCATAATTTACTAAGCATGAGGAAACATATTTGAAATAAAATGTATAGAAATGGAACATTATGAACTGTCTGTCCTGCCTACTAGGACAGGAGCAATCTCATTCAAGCAGAAAGGACATTATGAAAGATCAATTTCTTGAAAGATTCACCCTCAAAATATATATTTCCCCATGCTGTTTTAATTCTACAAACTATTGCCAAGAATAAAAGGGAACAGTATCAATTTATAGGCTATGAGGCTTATGAGATCTTCCTTTCTTTCTTTTCTCTTTAATAGTAATAAAGAAAAAAAATCTATTCATTTTCCTTTTCATCTCCTTAGGCTTGAGTCTATGGTACAAACATCCTTAATAGTGTTCAAATGAAAGAAGAAAAAAAAATGCTAGAGTGATGAGAAAATTAATATAATGAAATAATCAATGCAAATGACATTCTATTGTCCACAAAAACCCTCAATCAGCTTTCTTAGAATTACTGAATCTGATGAGTAATTGTGGCTTAATCTCTAATTGTAACATCAAGGCATGCTATCAGAAGCACCGCCAACATGAAGTAGATGCTTGATGGTATTCGTTTTATATTAGAACTTTAAAGACATTGAAAACCATTCATCAAAACCATATCACAAACAGCAACTATTAACTAAAAAAAAACCCTAAATTTGGTAAAAATAGAAATTTTACACTTGTCATCAAATAAAACCTACCAGTGAATTATTTTTCTAGTGCTTTCAGGAATATGAAATCTTGGCAGAATGTTTTAAATAATAATTTCTTACTGTATCTTTAGCAAATAATAGAATTTAATGTGTGTCCACGCAGCAAAAATATCAGGTATTATTGGTAGAGGGACAGGAGGAGGAGATGGAGAGGAAGAAGAAGGAGGAGGAGGAGGAGATGTAGAAGAAGAAAAAGATGTAGAAGAAGAAGAATACTTTAATTGTTCTATGAAAACATATAGGGATGTATCTGAGTGCTTAAATTCTTTGCATTGTTTTGGGAAAATGACTTGACTCTAGCATCTTATGTATACACATGTATCATAACAGTTGACAATTTTTAAAACATTTCCCATGTATTACTCATTTTACAATAAAATTTACGTTTATTATTTCCTAACCTCATTAGACCTTATAAAATTATGTGATTGAGTTAAGCAACCATTAAGTGTCTTTCTAGTCTTGCTGTTCTAATGTTCTCAAACTGTGCCTTGGCCTAATCATGAGCACAGCTCAGTAAATCCTTTCCCCCCGCGTGTTTCTGTGTTTGTCTCTGCCACTTTGGTGTTCTCCCAGTAGACACATCTAAGGACATGCTGATTAAATTAGTCAAATTAACTCTTTGCCTGACTCCATCCTCATTAGGCTAATGAGCAGACAAGGAGTACATCTGCGTGTCTCAGTTGTCTTGGGTCAGAAGTACTGTCATCAGGAGCACCAGTGAAAAGTTGTAATCATGACATTCCTTGAGTGTTTGTTAAGCTGGCAGCTCAGGAGGAAGCATGTGGCTCCGCTGTATAGAAACTGTAATGTGCTGGGTGATCTCATTTTCTCTGCTGTCTTATTAAGGAAAAGGTGTAATTGTGTTTCCTTATCCAGGAAAAAAGGTTTTGGGAGGGCAAGTATGAGAGATGCTGAGCCATATACATCAGCAAAGAGGAGATCTTTACAAGTGTGAGTTGCGGTGGTGTGATTAGATCTTAGTGACCAAGTAACTGTGTGAGTCACAGCTCTATAGATCTGTTTATGGTGAAATGTGTGTTTGCAGGCAGGGGATAAGAGGTGACTTAGAGATACACTTAGGGAATGACAGATGAGTAAGGGAGAGCTAACAACCAGTTTCAAAGGTTGAGACTGAGTATGTTTTTTTATTCTAAAAGGCATGCTTCCTCTGTCCAAATTACATACCACCGTGTTCATTTGACTAAGTGGCATTTCATATTACATATTAAGCATGGCTCTAAAACTTTTATACTGAATTTAAAAACTGATTTATCAATGACTTTTAGTGCTTGCCTATAATTATAAAGTGTGAAACATTAAGGGATGGCAGCAAAGTGGCCAGCACATGGGAGGTGCCAAATATATGTGTTCCCCTGGACAGAAGGGCATGGTGAGCAGCAGTTGTGTTGAAATTTATGGCTGGCAAAGTCCCCACGAGAGCTGGCAGTGGCCTTCACTATGGCTTCCTCCGTCTGTGTAAATAGTATGAATGAAACTGTGCTACCTCAGGGATTGTGGCCAGTTTATGAGGCCAACACTTTACTTTTTTCCAAAAGAGAAAAGATGGTCTCTTTAACCCTCTGAGTATTAGGGTGAGGCTAAAGTCTCTCTCTTTACAGTGCTCAGTTGTGCCCCTTATCCCTTACTACCAGGGCTCAACGTGAAGATGTGAATCTATGCAAACAATTCATGTCTAATATTCTGATCATTGTGAGGAGATTATGAAACTCTGAGAAGTGTAAACTCATATTAAAAATTATGGATCTTCATGCAACAGCTCTTTTTAAAAATAATTAATTAATTAATTGTATATCAGTACACTGTAGCTGTCTTCAGACACCCCAGAAAAGGGCATCAGATCTCATTACAGATGGTTGTGAGCCACCATGTAGCTACTGGGAATTGAACTCAGGACCTCTGGAAGAACAGTCAGTGCTCTTAACTGCTGAGCCATCTCTCCAGCCCACAACAGCTCTTGAATCTGTTTGGTTTCAATTTTAATACTTCCCAGTTGTATGGCTCACTTGTTATCCAGCACAACAATCAGTGGACACTGCGGCTATGCTTATGGCTCTGTGGCAGCTGAGAGTACAGTCTTCTTGGATTGCCTGACATATTCCCTGTGTTAATAAAGTCTATGTCTGAACACTCCTAGACTCTCCCATCCCCAGCCTTCCTCGGATGCTTGCCCATTGCAGAATACCTAGACCTGCTTTTGAAGCAGGGATCAGACTTACTTTTGAGACAAGTGCTGTGAAGAAAACAGAGGCTTTGGTAATAGAATATTCCTTTGGCCTCATACTGTTTCAGGTTTCCACTGCTGGGTTATGTCCTCGCTTTACCTCCTGCCATCTGTCTGTTCTTATCACAAGGCCTGAAACTGTAAAGTGGGGAGTAATTAAACCCACACTATACCATTAAATCACTATACCATTGTATGATTCCTATACTGCCCACTACATACCAAGCTCTTGGAAAATGTCAGCTGTGCTTATGGAGAATGGGGCTGAAACCATCATTCCTTGAATCAAACTATCCCGATGGTTAGTGATATCATCTTTCGATTTGACAATGTACAGTTTTACTTAATTTGACGAAGTAAATTCCTGGTAGCCAAAAGTAGGTTTCAGAGCTACTGCTGGCTCATTGAACTGCAGCGCATATTATCAACATGGTTACTCTTGCAGGGTGAGAGTAGTGCCGGGGCCCATTTGACTCAATTGGAACAGCTATCTCAGATAAGCATTGAAGCCCTACAGAATCATTGAGCATGGTGAAGGATAAGCGTGCGGAAGTGACCCACACACCAGCCCCTGTCTGCACAGTGGGTACAGGGCGCTTTGGAAATGGTGTTGCAATCCTGAATCATGCATGATAAAGCATGGTGAGAGCACGGCCACCCACAGCACAGCATGCTCAGAAGTCTGGGAGTGACACTGTATAGAGTAAGCTTAAGGGATGTGGGGAGGACTTGCTGATATGTTCCTTCAGCCTTAGTTGTATGTAGAATAAGAACCAGGAAAATAGAAATATTTACCTCCATGGGTTTCTATGAAAGAAATGATGTACCAGAACAAAGTTTGTTACTATAAAGATATAAGTGTCTCCTAGGCCAGATATGAAGATAAACATTCATAGAGCAAAGGAAAACTGTCTATCTGAAAGCTCATTGATCAACAGAGTGGCAGCTCACAGATGGACTTTCTGCATCTAGTTGTCTGTTCTGAGGCTGTTTTCCCTAAACTCTGAGCCCAGCATCTTGTCTGAGCATAGGAACTACCCGACAGAACTACAATGGCTTTGGCACACCAGAATTCCAGGTTCTGTCAAAAACTGCTTACAAGTCCATTAAACCATCATTGGGCTTCTGATGCAGCAGGGAAGACTTGATATTTGGTGAATATTTTAATAGCCTGCATCCTTTTAAAATTTTTATATATTTTTTTAAAGATGGAGTATTATGTACCTGGGTTTGGTCTTGAATTCCTGATCCCCTTGCCTTCACTCATATAAACTGAAATTATAAATGTCTGCCTGATGTGTTCTGGATTCTTAACACCGATCTTGTGAATAGGGTGAGTGTGAAATTATTTGCCTGCGCTGCTTACCTTTGGAAGTACCAAATTTATATACAGTCTTCTCATCTGAGACCAAGTCTGGTGAAAATACAAAGAAATTTTCTGTCTCTGTCATGTTTTTAAAAGCCAGCTGGCTTCCCCCCCCCCCCAGTGCACTGTGTGCATTAATACAACCTGATTGTGCAATGGATACCACAGCCTTTATTATTGCATATGGTACTAAAATTGATCATCACCATTGAAAGACATGTAAAGGGAATTTAGAACTTACCTCTTAATTTGAAAGTTATACCACAGTATCCAAACTATTGAACATGAAACTATTTACAAATACTTTGCTTTGACAAAAGAGAAACAAAAAGGATGTTTTTGAATAAATCATCTCAATTTGATGATCAAAAATTTTATTTTTTTGAGAACTTCATACACGGTACTGTATTTATATCATGCTTACACTCTTCTGTCATCATGTTCTCTCCTCTCCACACTTCTCAACTCCATGACCTCTTCCTCCTTAATTATTACACACACACACACACACACACACACACACACACACACACACACACACATACCTACTTAGTGTTCTCTCTATGTACATGTGGGCCTTTCAGGATGGGCACTTGTCACTAGGCATTTGTGAACCTATTGAGGGACTCATCCTTAGGAAGGATGGATTCTCTTTTTACCTGTCATTGGTTGGGTGGAGCTCTTCGTCTAGGTGCTGATTTTTTGTTTATATGCTTTTTGTTTTATCTGTCTCAAGATGAAGTTTGAAAAACAATGCATTTTTACTTGTTTTACTTTAGTTGATATTTATAATGGTTCAGTGAGATATTAGAGATGGGTATGTTGCTTCCAATTGAATGTTGATGAAGAAAGGAAGAGGAGACCTTTTAAGCTTCCTTCACATTGTGTCTCGTTTGCTGCTGGTAGAGAAGTTAAAGGTCACTAATATCCATTGTATCATCACACCATGTTTCTTGATCATGTGCACTGTGACTGTTGACAGTCATGGCTGTGAAGATCATGGCAGAACCATCGCTACAGATCGAAACTGTGAGGAGACAGCTATGATCTGTTCACGAATTACAGTGGTCTGCCTGTACTCTCTCTGTAGTCACAAGCACTGTTTGCTCTAAACGTGGGATGGCATCAACTTTATACCACCAATTCTGTATCTCTATACCCTTTTAAAGAAGTTATCCAGCAAAGAAAATCTATTTTGTTGTGATGGAAAAAGTTGGATTCCCAGAGAGGCATCATTCTGGTCTTTTCATTATAGCCTCAGATTTAAAAAAAAAAAAAAATCACCCAGCTCTATCCCAACACAACTCTCCAAATGGCTCTGCATCCTTTATAAACCCTTTTTGCTTTGTTGCTGTTTCCTTCTGAGACTTCCTGTTTTTCACTGATTCTACTCTGGTCTGTTGAAAATACTAAAACATTTTTCTTTCTCATCAGATCTATTCTCTGCAAATCCCTCTGCTGCCTTTCCTAGCCACGTCTAAACTTTGCAAGATTTTTTTCTTCTTCAAGTTTCCTGTCTGACTGAAAATTTAAACCAATCAAAAGAAATAATAACAATAGTACTTCTCAATTTTCAGCAATATATAATTCTGTCAAAGAGAAAGAAAAGAAAATTAAGCAACCAAATACATTTCCATACCATGCTGGGAAGAACAGCTATCGGAAATTATTAGATTTTCTTCTGTAAATGTCTTAGTACAGACAGAACCTGGCATTTTGTTAACTTTTCTTCCTTTCTCCAAAGGGTGTGAATAATCTAGGAAAACACTTTTATAAAGGCAAATATGAACTAGTTATAAATCGAGTAAAATAGAAAGCAAGGAGAACAGGAAGGAGGGAGGGAAGCGAGGGAGGGGAGAAACAAGGGGTCATCATGCAAGCACAAAGAGAAAGACATATGAGAAATACAAAGATCAGGTGCTTAGGGATAGCCTAACACGAACCTGTGTAGTAGAAAGATACAGTAGGATTTTTCTATAGAAGCAAGAAGATCTGGAACCTTTCTAGTTTCTTTAGAACATCAAGGGATAGATTTAGCTCCTTCAGCTTATACTTCGGTCCCAAGGACTTGCTAGAAATTGATGTGCAAGAAGCAACCATCGAACCATTCACTAGAGATTCATAATCAAATAAAAAAATTGAAATTTAATTTTGCTCCCATTTTGAAAGTGTACTGTTTATTGAACAAGTTATAAAAGCACTTTACAATGCCCCGCACGTATTTCTTATTGGCTGTGTCAAAGGGTATCGTCTCTGGGGACAAGTGGTTGTGGTGTTTTCTGTAAATATCGTCTGGGTCAAGACCTGTTGATCCTGACTCACTGGTACTTTGAGCTATATTACAGGAAGCCTGGGCTACTGGCATGTGGGATGGATGGATGACTCAGTGAACAGAGTTTTCTGAAGCAATAGGAATATTGAACTTGATAGCTGAATACAAGAACAGAATGATAGTCAGTCGGGTCAGCCTCCCATGAGCAGGAACAGAATTCAATAAAGCTCTTAGTTTTTCAGAATTCCTTTTTGGAAAATGAAATAAATCAGAAATTAACATTAAGACAAAGCACAATTTTGACGAAGGTACATTACAATTAGCATCAAGTGTATTGATGGGTGTATAATGCAGCGTGGACTACCCACGCACTCTGGATGCATCTGCTCTTCTGCAACTGCTTATTTAGGTGGAGTTTTATGAGTTTTCTATGCTGAGCGTCTTGCCTTGAATCTGTTTTCCTTTCACATTAATGAACAGCAACAAGAAGCCTTCTCATTTATAAATAAAGACCAGAGAGCAATCAATAGAATGCCACTAATATGTTTTTCAAGATTAATAGGTGTTAATAAAATGAGGTGATAAAATTGCTAATTGGATTCGGTAGGTGGACCTGCAGCAAGGAATATTTTTAGAGGCTTTGGAAACATTATTCTTTCTATTTGAAGGAGGCGGATTGGAAGACTCCCCTCGTGTTGAGTTCAGGAGTTGCCTATTTTTCTTTGGAAAGTCTCTACTTATTTTATTTATGGACACAGATCCATAACTTCCTGAGAGCCGCATGCTCAGTTTTCTCAAATTTTCTTCTCTGTTGCAAAATGACAGGGTTCAAAATTACTTGATTTAAATTGATACGATTTTCTCTGGAAAGCTGCAAAAAGGCAGCAGGCAGCAACCATTTTTGCATTTACTATTTTATTCTTAGTGCCCATATACTTACCCACTAGAACTGCTATGAATAAACATTTGATATTTGTCTCCTTTTACAGTGATGCATGCAGGACAGTAACCATGAATGCTATGGTACATGTGTGTATATCCAAACATACACGTCTTTCCAGAAAACAAGGCTTTACATACAGTTAGAGGAACTTCAGTTCTTAGCCCGCCCTCTGAGTTCACGTATGTGAGTGCACCATGACTCATTTATAAGCACAACCTCTGTGGCTGTCTGTCCTCACCTTCTACCGTGTGTGAGGTAGGGTATCTTGTTGGCTGCTGTGTCCATCAGCCAAAATGGCATAAAGGCTTCAAGGGGTTACATTGTTTTCTCCTCTTCTGTCATGGTAGGAGCACTGGGATTACAGACACATGATACTATCTAGGTCCTGCCCTCCATGGAACCCAGTGATCTACACTCAGGCCCTCTGGTTTGCTTATCATTTTACTCAAGGAACTCTCTCTCCAGCTCTGAAGAATTATGTTTTTCATAAAGAGGTTATAATTTTGATTTTTAAGGTCAAATGCAAGAAAATATGTTTCTAGACTTGAACATATTGTAGAGGCTTAAAAATTATATGTCTTGCCTTAAAAGGCTTATTTATAGAGATTTATCTCCAAATGTTAGATTGAAAATTCCAACACAGTCTTATCACTTTCATAGTCACCACAATGTCTCCTCACAGGCCTGGGCACTTTACCTAGTAGTCTGAGATCTTTCTTTTAAAAAAAAAATCAAGTTCCTAAATCAGGTTATCACCAAAGCCACATACAGAGTAAGACTGGGAAAGATAAAAGTAAAGCTTAAAATTTGATAGGTAGGAGAGTTTTGCGCTTATTCCCGAGCAAACAGTGAACTCTGTAGTTTTAGCACAAGTTTCTCAGAAGTAACACAGGAAGGAAAATATGGTGGATAGCTATTTCTCTACCAAAAGGGATACAGGCCACTTGCACCAGAACAGCAAGCTTTTCCAAATGAATTGCACGCATCATATAGCTCTGAATAAGGATCCTGAGCTATCTTGAAGAAGTTTTTAAAATAGAGAAGAAAACCTCCTCGTGTTTCCAGTATGATTACTTTTTTATATTGATACTTTAAAAGCCCCTGCTTGCCTCCTATTAAGGTGTAACTCAAGTTATTATGAATAAAAGTGTTGTGTGGAAAATTGCCATATCCTAGATGTTAGGTGGCTAGCTAGAGATTATATAAGCAAAGAATTGCTGGAAAAAGTTCAGCATAGTAACAGCAGCTATAAAAATCAACCCAACCAAACCTGTCCTAAACAAACACTGCACCTGGCAGGTAATCTGGGGTGTGTGTGTGTGTGTGTGTGTGTGTGTGTGTGTGTGTGTGTGTGTGCGCACACGTGCATGAGTGTTCCTGGTTAGGGGAAGAACTTTTTCTAGAAACCTCTGCTTTCTGATTGGAAATCAGAATATCCTGTAATGGTTTAAATGTAAAATATCCTGCATAGTCTCATGAGTTGAACACTTGGTTCCAGCCAGTGGTGTGTTTTCAATGGTTATGGAACCTTCTGGTCAGAGGGCCTAGGATTTTAGGGCCAGGGCTTTAAGACTTATGGTATTGCTTCACATCTGGCTAGAATGTTTTGTTTCTAGGTCCATCATGATACGAGTCCCTGTTGCCACAGATGGAGTCCTGCCTCTTTCTCTGGATGATAACCCTTAAATCATGAGCCAAGATAAATTCAAAATAAGTAGCTTGCCTATGGTACTTTGGTCAGTGTTTTGTAATAGCAATAAGAAAAGTAACCATTATAAATATTATAATAAATCCTAAGGTTTTTTTTTCTGGCCCTGTAAGAAAACTCACTATTTATTCTGCTAAATGGACATAGCAATAAAATGACTCCCAGTGACAAATTGCTGTACCGGCAGATCAGTGACTCACTCAGCCCTCATCAGACAAGGTGATTGCTGCAGGAGATGCCAGTGAGCATAGAGATCCACCACTGGTGACTTCACAGTGCTCAGCCCTGAATGTGTTGCCTATGTCACTTG
Organism: Mus minutoides; assembly: GCA_902729485.2. Taxonomy (NCBI): domain Eukaryota; kingdom Metazoa; phylum Chordata; class Mammalia; order Rodentia; family Muridae; genus Mus; species Mus minutoides. Next base: position 1,598,538 of record LR749526.1, read on the forward strand.
CTTCTCGGAAGCTCAGGGATCTATGTAGAAGAGGGCCTAGAGGTGGTGGATGACATCAAGGATGTGACATCAGTGTTGATGGTCCCCACAGGGCAGATGCACACAAGAACTCACTGAGACTGAAAGTAGGTGCAGAACCTGAACAAGCTCAAGCCAGACACAACCCCAAGAAGACAGTCTGCTTGTGTGTCCTGAAGAGGAATGTGTGAAGCTTGTTCACTGACTATAATTCTGCCATTGCAGTTCTCCAGTGTGCCCAGTTTCTAGTTCTACCAACCACAACCTCATCAGCACTAATCACAGGTTTCCTGCTCAGTCTCTGAGGAGATGCTCTCTCTCCTCAGTGTCAGACTGAGTATAGTCCTCTAAAGGTTACCAGTACTTACCTTCACTGGAGTACAGTCTTCCAAAGGCAAGGCAATTATATGGTATTGTCCTGGCTACTGCAAAGGCTTCTGCAGCTGCAGCCGTAGCTTCTGCAGCAGCTATGGTTACAGGGATCCTTGAAGCTGGAGTGTAGTTTTTAAAGCTTCTGTTAGGTGTTTAAAGAGGGGAAATGTTCTAAAGAGTATCTCCTCACTGTTCTAAATGCGAGTGATTTCAGTGACAAGTGTAGGTTCAGGACAGCCAGGATAGGAAAGGGCTTGACAGCTGTCAATCTAGAGGTGAAATCAACCAGGGCCTTTACAATCTAGCTTATTTGAAGGAAGAGTAAACATTAAAAGGTCCAGATAATGCAAGCTTATTGTTTTGTTTGTTTGGTTAATTTATTTTCTGAGAACAACTCCTATAGTACAGGTTGGCCTCAAAATCAATATAAAACCAGAGATGATCCTGGTCTTGAGGCCCCCATCTCCTAAGTGTTTGGCTTACAGGCATGTACCACTGCACGGATTTGCAGACTTATCATTCATATTATTGTGTGTGTGCATGCTTGTGCATATGTGTTTAGTTGAGTTTTTGTTCTTGTGTTCTTTTGAGATTATAGTTCAAATACAGCATTTCTCCTTCCCCTTTCTCACTCGAACTCTTCTATATACTTCTCCTAATTCTCCTTTAAATTGATGGCCTCTTTCTTTCTCTAAGTGTTATTGTATGCATATATGTATTTGTATATAAATATGTTATTAAATATAACCTGTGGAGTCGATATAATTTTACTTGTATATATGTTGTCAGAGCCATTTGGCACCGGACCACCAGTTGGTATCCTCTTCCCCAGAGAAGAGCACCTTCTACTCCCTGCTTACTCAATTGCCTATAGTTCTTTATGTGGGTTGAGGCCCTGTGCACTTTGGTATGCTAGTTGGTATCCTCCTTGGGCTGTTATATTGGTGAGACTTTGTGGGTATAACTTCTGATGTTACCAAGAAGTGTATTCTCACAGCAAACTCCCTGATTCCCTGGCTCTTATGATCTTCCTGCCCCCTCTTCCACAGTGTTCCTGAGCCTGGAGTCCTATGGGAATGTTTTCCAGACATGTGCATGAGAACTGGGCTCCACAACTTTACATTTGATCGGTGGTGGTTTTCTGTAATGGTCTCCATTTGTTTGTTGCAGAGAGAAATTTCCTTGGTAGAGTCCAAAGATGACACTTCATCTGTGGATAGAAGGATAAATGTTTATAAAATCTGTTAGAGATTATAGGGACTGTGCTGCATTGGTAAATGAATATAGTTGAGCCTTTTTGCACTGAGATCCTCCTGCTCCCACCTGCCTTTTCCCATCCAGTCAGTTATTCTCCTCTATTCTCTATCACCCACTCCCCCTCAAAACTTCAAAATATTTTCTGAGATCTCCTGAAGCACCTTCCTTATGGACAAATGTACCTTTTCTTATGTACTAGGCAGGGTTAGGGAAGGAGAAGACTAACCTGTGTCTTCACATCTGGAAACCAGAAGCCTACAACCTTATTCATCATAAATAAGAATTGAAAGTGACTTACAATGATAAACTCCAAATGCTGTCCAATGAATAAGGTATGTGTGTATACTGAAATTGCAAAGTAGATCCTGCAAATTCTACTTTTGAATCTTATTTAATGAAAAGGAGTACTCAGGGTGAAACTAATGGCACAGGTTGGTCCACAGAGCTGTCTTCACAGGCTGACCCAGCTCTCTCCTTCTCCCAGCAAAGTGATAATGACTATTAGTGTATTTGCATAGTGAGAAAAGAGCAAGTTTCTTTTACTTTCTTCTTTTCATAATGTTAGACATGGGCATTTGTATATCTTATCTTATAATCAAAAAATGATAAAAAAAAAATCACATACTATTTTTCTTATCTCTATTTTTATCCCCCGAGAGTAAAGCACTCAGATCTCTGGTATAAATGCTTTTATCTATGAATGGCTAACTCAACGACAGCCTGATTATTTTATTATCTAATTCCCAGATTGGTTATTCTATATTTCCAATCCCCTTCCCATTTCTGAAATTTAGATGCTTATCAGTTTCCAGGACAGCATTTCTTCTGAGATATGTGATTACTTCTTGCCACTTTCTCAATATCAAAGGGGTGGCACAGTTATGGAAAGGCCTTTATAATTAAGCAATACCAACACAGATACATCTTTGCAGTTAGCCACTCCTATACATTTGGTTTTTTTCACAATGGGTTTAGAAAGTGTATATTTTTATCCACATTCAGTATTATAAATTATTTCTCAAAAGTCTCTGAGATGTTCCTAATAGTCTTACTAATACTTTCAAACAGTATGACCAAGACAGGGAAGCATGTTCCCAAATAAGAGGCTCTGCTTAAAGCTTCATCATGGGACATTTCATTTATGTGGAGTTTGTATGCAATGACGTATTCATTACTAGTTTTTCCAGATTGAAAACAAGCTTATTATGGACGTGAGAATATTAATATTTTTGTCTAGGTTGTTATATTTTTTAACTCAGGTGTGACAAGAAGAATCTCAGGATAGGTAAACTGTCAGGAGGAGGGAAATGAGGTGGGCTTATGGATATATCATATCAGAGTTGTATAGCATCATTAGACTGCGGGAAGCATCCAAGAGAGAAGTTGAGTACTTTGCTGAGTCAGGACTAAGGATGGTGCCAGACAGAGAACTCATGGTGGGCCTGATGCAAGGAGCACCAAGGGCAAGAATTCTTGAAAGGAATGTACATTATTTCATTAAAGAGATAGGCACTTCCCCTATGCTTTTAGCAAGGAATAGGGTGGACACACCTTCCCAATGCATGCGCATGCCTTCCCTAAGGGGTAGTCTCAGCCTGCCCAACTGGAATGCTTGCTCTTCATCAAAGATGGAAATTTCATTCTCTTGAACAAAAGGAAAGTGTGTCCCTTAAGGGGCCTTCACTATCCTACACACTACTGAGGTGAAAGGCACAGACACAGGAGAACCCCACAAATGGGAACATTTGTCAAGCACTAAGAGAGGGCTTTTCAATGCCAGAGTGCAGGTTACCAACAAGGGCAACTTCCAGCAGCCACATTGAAAACAAATTATCTAGCCTGATTTTTGATAACAAGCAAATAAGAAGCACCAGGGTAGCCTTATATTTAAAAATAATTTTAGTGATTATTTTTAGCTCTCTATAAATCAAAATAAAAACCAGTCAAACAAAGAATTTTAAATATGCTGCTTGCATATATAATTCTAAAACTAAAACTCAAATATGCTGCTGAGAAACATATTAGAGGTGAGAGGACAGGTTATTATCCTGAAGTTTGGACACAATTCAAATGCCTTCAAAATTTCTATTTAAAACTATTTGTTAAATTGCTGAAAAATTATTTCAAAGAAAGTCTGCACTTTCTAATCATTGGCTGTTCTTTCTTTCCCCAAGGTACTCCAGTCTGCTCGATCAATTCTTTATTCAGAGTTTAAATAAAAAACCCATTCTCATCTCAAGGCTCTTCTCTTAGCCGGGAGGTACATTGTTGCATTCAAAATACTTTGGGTAGCCTTCTGTATGCCTCCTTCTTGACATTGTTGTCCCCTGTGGGGGGCCATCAATTGAAGAGAGAGAGCAAGGGAGAGAGAGACAGAGACAGATGAGAGAGAAGAGAGAGAGAGAGGGAAGGAGGGAGAAAGGGAGTGAAGGAGGATGGGAGAGAGAAAGAGAGAGAGAGAGAGAGCGAGAGAGAGAGAGAGAGAGAGAGAGAGAGAGAGAGAGAGAGAGAGAGAGAGAATTTTAAGATCAGTAGCCAGGCCAGGGGCCAAGGCTGGCTCATAGGCCAGGAGTCTTAGCTCCAAGGAAGAGGTAATTGGTAGCTTTGTGTTTCAGTGGACTGAAGTGGGTAAAAGCATGATTAAAAAGGTCAAAGAGAAAATTGAAAGAAAGAAATTTAGGGGTTTGAGTGTGAACCTTGAGCCGAAATGAATTACTTAAGCAAAAGGACAGGACCGAGAGAAGTTGTCAAAGCCTAAGGAGCAGTAGGGCCGTAGCCCTCTCCGGGATGTCCTTCAGGTAGGGCAAGATGAGAGGAAATGGATGGCAGGAGAGCCAGACAAGGGGGTGGAAAATGAAAGTTATAAGAAAAAGCTACCTATTATGAGAGAGAGGGTTGGGACAATCAGACCTTGAGAACTTGGATCCAACCGAGTGTAATAAGAAGGGCATTTAAATCCATATGTCAGAGTGGTTAATGGATTAGATGCTGTGAAAAGTACAAGGATAAAAGAGGCCAGAGTGTTACTAAGAAAAAGGAACAGAGAGAGGCTTCCAGGAAGAAATATTTTATGTTAAAACCAGTCACTAAGCCAACAAGATGAGGGCGGCCCAGTGTTCTTTTATAGGTGCTTATAAGATTTGTTATTAAAAGGAAGTTTTAATCATAAAATATTTGCTTCATAAAAAGGCCTCATTTAATGTACATATATAATATATATAGTGTAATAATAAAATGAATACTCATAAACCTACCTAAAAAGTAGTACATTACCAAAACCACACACACACAAAAGCAGGTTTGAGCTCCTTGCCTGATGCTACACAGAGGCCACATGTAGTTATGCACCTGGGGTTTGATCTATCCTTCTCATAGTGATTTTTTTACATATGTATATATCTCTAAACATCCTGTTGTTTAATTTTCCTTGTTTTTTACTTTATGATTATGATATCAGAATCCCATTAGACTCAGCCTATGTGGTGTATTTCCCCTACCATTTTTGTGGTTGGTGTTAATCACTTCTCTCTACAGGGACAGAGGCAAAAGGAAGTAATAGGAGATTGTGCGCACGCTCCTCTGTGTGTGTATTTGTGTGTGTGTGTCTATATATACACACTTTTGTACATATAAGTAATTCATATGTATAGGAACATGTCCTACACACATACAAATATACATGTATGGGTTGTAATATACAAAACATATATATGCATGCATAAACTGAGACAGTATAAGGGATTATCCTATACAGTCCTTGAGACTCACTGTCAGGCTACAGGTTTGGAAACAAAGGCTCAGGAAAGATTTCCTTCCCTCTATTTTATTATTAATTTTTAGAAAATTGAAAAGAAAATTTATATAAACATATGTTACACAAGATGATGTCCATAAATATTCTTACATTGAAAGTAATGACTAAATCAATCTAACCAATATCTTAAACACATACTATTTATTTGGCGTGAGAAAAAAAACTCAAAATCCACCCATCTAAAAATTTTGAAATATACAATATTGCTCATCGTTATAAGCTGTAGTCATCAAGTTGTATGATAACCTTGTTCCTTATTCCTAATATCTAAAACAATTTTGTAACCCTTGCATAACATGTCCCATAGCACCCGCCGTCTAAATTCTGGTAACTGATGCTGCACTTAGAGCTCGTAAGGCCATCATATAAGTTCTACTTATAAGCGATATCATGTATCTGTTTTGCTTCTTCTGTTTCATCCAATACAAGCCTTTTAGATTTATATTGCTTGTCTCATATAAAGTGATTAAAGTGATTTTTAATTTTTTTTTACTTTTTAAGATGAATTATATGCTGTGCTATACTACTTCTAAAATGAATCTATTCACTGGATTATGATTAATTTGATTCTATAGTGGTAGCTGCATTATATGGTAGGGTTTGTTTGTTTGTTTGTTTGTTTGTTTTTTAAGGACTTATTTATTTCATGTATGTGATTACACTGCTGCTCTTTTCAGACACACCAGAAGAGGACATTTGATCCCATTACAGGTGGTTGTGAACCACAATGTGCTTGCTGGGATTTTAACTCCCGATCTCTGCAGGAGCTGTCAGTGCTTTTAACCACTGAGCCATTTCTAGCATCCCCATGTGTGTGTGTGTGTGTGTGTGTGTGTGTGTGTGTGTGTGTGTTTGAATTGTTGAAGACTCTCTAAGCTGTTCTCCATAGCAACTGTCCATTTCACCAACAGCGCACTCAGCTTCTCCTTCCTTCCTGTCCTTAGTCTGGATTACTATTCCTAGGATGACACACCATGACCAAATGCATCTTGGGAAAGAAGGGGGTTTTGGCTTGCATTTTGTCATCACTGTTCAGCTCCTTCGGTCCTTTCTCTACCTCCTCCACTGGGGAACCTGGGCTCAGTCCAATGGTTAACTGAGAGCATTCATCACATCAGGCTCTAGCAGAGCCTCGCAGGAGACAGCTGTATCAGGTTCCAATCAGCAAGCACTTGTCATCCACAATAGTGTCTGGGTTTGGTAACTGTATATGGGATGGATGTCCAGGTGAGGCATTCTCTGGATGACCTTTCTTTCAGTTTCTGCTCCACACTTTGTCTCTGTATCTCCTCCCATTGGTATTTTGTTCCCCCTTCTAAGGAGGACTGAAGTATCCACACTCTGGTCTTCTTTTTGAGGTTCATGTGGTCTGTGAGTTGTATCTTGGGTATTCCGAGCTTCTGGGCTAATATCCACTTATCAGTGAGTGTATACCATGTGTGTTATTTTGTAATTGGGTTAACTCACTCAGGATGATATTTCCTAGTTCCATGCATTTGCCTGTGAATTTCTTGAATTTCTTGTTTTTAATAGCTGAGTAGTACTCCATTGTGTAAATGTACCACATTTTCTGTATCCATCCCTCTGGGTTCTCTCCAGCTTCTGGCAATTATAAATAAGGCTACTATGAACATAGTGGAGCATATGTCCTTATTACATGTTGGAGCAACATCTGGCTTGATAAATGCCCAGGAGTGGAATAGCTGGGTCCTCAGGTAGTACTATGTCCAACTTTCTGAGGAACCGCCAGACTGATTTCCAGAGTGGTTGTACCAGCTTTCAATCCCACCAGCAATATAGGAGTGTTCCTATTTCTCCACATCCTTGCCAGCATCAGTTGTCACCTGAGTTTTTGATCTTAGACATTCTGATTGATGTGAGGTGGAATCTCAGGGTTATTTTGATTTGCATTTCCCTGATGACTAAGGATGTTGAACATTTCTTTAGGTGCTTCTCAGCCATTCGGTATTCCTCAGTTGAGAATTCTTTGTTTAGCTCTGTACCCCATTTTTAATAGGTTTATTTGGTTCTTTGGAGTCTAACTTCTTGAGTTCTTTGTATATATTGCATAATAGCCCTCTATGTCCTGTTGACAGTGTCCTTTGCCTTACAGAAGCTTTGCAATTTTATGAGGTCCCATTTGTCACTTCTTCATCTTAGAGCATAAGATATTAGTGTTCTGTTCAGAAAAATTTCCCCTGTGCCCATGTGCTCAAGCCTCTTCCCAACTTTCTTGTCTATTAGTTTCAGTGTAACTGGTTTTATGTGCAGGTCCTTGATACAATTGGACTTGACTTTTGTACAAGGAGATAAGAATGGATCGATTTGTAATCTACATGCTAAGGCAGTAGAACCAGCACCATTTGTTGAAAATGCTGTCTTTTTGTCCACTGGATGGTTTTAGCTCCCTTGTCAAAGATCAAGTGACCACAGGTGTGTGGGTTCATTTCTGGGTCTTCAATTCTATTCCATTGATCTACCTGTCTGACACTGTACCAGTACCATGAAGGTTTTTTTTTTTTTTTTTTTTTTTTTTCACAATTGCTCTGTAGTACAGCTTGAGGTCAAGCATGGTGATTCCCCCAGAGGTTCTTTTATCATTGAGAATTGTTTTCACTATCCTGGATTTTTTGTTATTCCAGATGAATTTGCAAATTGCCCTTTCTAACTCTATGAAGAACTGAGTTGGAATTTTGATGGGGATTGCATTGAATCTGTAGATTGCTTTCATCAAGACAGCCATTTTCACTATATTAATCCTGCCAATCCATAAGCATGGGAGATCTTTCCATTTTCTGAGATCTTCTTCAATTTCTTTCTTCAGAGACTTGAAGTTCTTGTCACTCAGATCTTTCAGTTGCTTAGAGTCACACCAAGATATTTTATACTGTTAGTGACTATTGTGAAGGGTGTTGTTTCCCTAATTTCTTTCTCATTCTGTTTTTCCTTTGTGTAGAGAAAGGCCACTGATTTGTTTGAGTTAATTTTATATCCAGCTACTGCACTGAAGCTGCTTATCAGTCTTAGGAGTTCTCTGGTGGAATTTTTGGGGTCACTTATATATACTATCATATCATCTGCAAATAGTGATATTTTGACTCCTTCATTTACAAATTTTATCCCTTTGACCTCCTTTTGTTGTAGAGTTGCTCTGGGTGGGACGTAGAGTACTATATTTAATAGGTAGGGAGAGAGTGGGCAGCCTGTCTAGTCCCTGATTTTAGTGGGCTTGCTTCGTGTTTCTCTCCATTTATTCTGTTGTTGGCTACTCGTTTGCTGTATATTGATTTTACTATGTTTAGATATGGGCCTTGAATTCCTGGCCTTTCCAAGACTTTTATCATGAAGGGATGATGGGTTTTGTCAAATGCTTTCTTAGCATCTAATGAGATGATCATGTGTTTTTTTCTTTTTTTTTGAGTTTGTTTATATAGGGGATTATGTTGTTGGATTTTTGTATATTGAACCATCCTTGCATCCCTGGGATGAAGCCTACTTGATCATGTTGAATTATTGTTTCGATTTGTTCTTGGATTCAATTTTTGAGCATTTTATTGAGTATTTTTGCATTGATATACAAAAGGGAAAATGGTCTGAAGTACTCTTTCTTTGTTGGGGCTTTGTGTGGTTTAGGTATCAGAGTAATTGTGGCTTCATAGAACAAATTGGGTAATATTCCTTCTGTTTCTACTTTGTGGAATAATTTGAAGAGTATTGATATTAGGTCTCCTTTAAATGTCTGATAGAACTCTGCACTAAACTCATCTGGTCCTGGACTTTCTTTGATTGGGAGACTATTAATGACTGCTTCTATTTCTTTAGGGGTTTTGGGACTGTTTAGATTATTTATCTGGTCCTGATTTAACTTTAATACCTGGTATTTGTCTAGAAAATTGTCCATTGTTCATCCATATTTTCCAGTTGTGTTTAGTATAGGCTTTTGCAGTAGGATCTGATGATTTTTTGGATTTCCTCAGTTTCTGATGTTATGTCTCTCTTTTCATTTCTGATTTTATTGATTTGGATACTGTCCCTGTGCCCTCTATTTAGTCTGGCTAAGGGTTTATCTATTTTGTGGGTTTTCTCAAAGAACCAGCTCCTGGTTTGGTTGATTCTTTTTTATAGTTCTTTTTGTTTCTACTTGTTTGATTTCAGACCTGAGTTAGATTATTTCTTGCCATCTACTCCTCTTGGGTGTAGTTGCTTCTTTTTGTTCTAGAGCCTTCAGGTGTGATGTCAAGCTGCTAGTGTATGCTCTCTCCAGTTTCTCATTGGAGGCACTCAGAACTATGAATTTTCCTGTTATCACTGCTTTTATTGTGTCCCATACGTTTGGGTATGTTATGGTTTCATTTTCATTAAATTCTAAAAGGACTTTAATTTCTTTCTTTATTTCTTCCTTGACCAAGTTGTCATTGAGTATTGTTCAGCTTCCACGTGTATGTGTGCTTTCTCTTGTTTTTGTTGTTATTGAAGACCAGATTAGTCCGTGATTATCTGATAGGATGTATGGGATTATTTCAATCTTTTTGTATCTGTTGAGGCCTGTTTTGTGACCGATTATATGGTCAGTTTTGGAGAAGAAACCATGAGGTGCAGAGAAGAAGGTATATCCTTTTGTTTTAGTATAAGATGTTCTATAGATATCTGTTAAATCTATTTGATTCATAACTTCTGTTAGTTTCACTGTGTCTCTGTTTAGTTTGTGTTTCCATGACCTGTCCATTGATGGGAGTGGGGTGTTGAAGACTCCCACTAGTATTGTATAAGGTACAATGTGTGTTTTGAGCTTTAGTAAAAGTTTCTTTTGTAAATGTGGGTACCCTTGCATTTGGAGCATAGATGTTCAGAATTGAGAGTTCTTAGGAGATTTTTCCTTTGATGATTGGATAACTTTATGTTGGAAGTCAATTTTATTTGATATTTGAATGGCTATTCCAGCTTGTTTCTTGGGACCATTTGCCTGAAAAATTGTTTTCCAACCCTTTACTCTGAGGTGGTGTACGTCTTTGTCACTGTGGTAGGTTTTCTGTATGAAGCAAAATGTTCGGTCCCATTTATGCATCTAGCCTGTTTTCTCCTTTTTATTGGGGAGTTGAGTACATTGATAGTAAGAGATAATAAGGAAGAGTGATTTTTGTCCCCTGTTATTTTTATTGTTAGGTGTGGAATTATGTTTATGGAGGCATATTCTTTTTGGTTTGTAAAAAGAAAATTAATTTCTTGCTTTTCCTAGGGTGTAGTTTTCCTCCTTTTGTTGGAGTTTTCCATGTATTATCATTTGAAGGGGAAGACACTGTGTAAATTTGTTTTTGTCTTGGAATATCTTGGTTTCTCCATCCATGGAATTTAGAGTTTTGTTGGATAGAAAAGGCTGGGCTGGCATTTGTGTTTGTTAGGGTCTGTATGACATCTGCCCAGGATCTTCTGGCTTTTATAGTCTTTGGCAAGTATTCTGGTATAGTTCTGATACATCTGCCTTTATATGTTGCTCATCTTTTTTTCCTTACTGCTTGTAATATTCTTTCTATGTTTTGTGCATTTGGTGTTTTGATTTATGTGACAGGAGGAATTTATTTTCTTGTCCAATCTATTTGGAGTTCTGTAGGCTTCTTATATGTTCATGGGCATCTCTTTCTTTAGGTTAGCGAAGTTTTCCTCTATAATTTTGTTGAAGATATTTACTCACCCTTTAAGTTGGGAATCTTCACTGTCTTCTATACCTATTATCCATAGGTTTGGTCTTCTCATTGTGTCCTGAATTTCCTGGATGTTTTGAGTTAGGATCTTTTTGCATTTTGAGTTTTCTTTGATTGTTGTGCCCATGTTTTCTATAGAATCTTCTGCACCTGAGATTCTCTCTTCCATCTCTTGTATTCTGTTGCTGATGCTCACATCTATGGCTCCTGATTTCTTTCCTAGGATTTCTATCTCCAGAGTTGTCTCCCTTCGGGTTTTCTTTATTGTTTCTACTTCCATTTTTAGATGTTGGATGGTTTTGTTCAATTCTTTCACCTGTTTGGTTTTGTTTTCCTGTAATTCTTTAAGAGATTTTTGTGTTTATTCTTTAAGGGCTTCTACTTGTTTACCTGTGTTCTCTTGTATTTCTTTAAGGGAGTTATTTATTTTCTTTTTAAAGTCTTCTATCAGCATCATGAGATGTGATTTTTAAATCCAAATCTTGCTTTTTCCGGTGTGTAGGCATATCTGGGACTTGCTGTATTGGGAGAACTAGGTTCTGATGATGTCATGTAGCCTTGGTTTCTGTTGGTAAGGTTCTTGTGCTTGTCTTTCACCTCTGGTTATGTCTGGTGTTAGTTGGTCTTGTTGTCTCTGCCTAAAGCTTGTCCCTCCTGTGGGCCTGTAAGCTTGTGCGAGCACTGGTAGGAGACCAACTTTCTTTTGGTGGGACCTGTGTACAGAGGGCTGTGGAACAGCCTTAGCTCCAGGTTGTAGATGGAGACTGGAAAGATTAGGTCCCAGCTGCTCCACTGTTCCTGTGCCGTGTGTGCCTCTGACCAGTGGATCCCACTTTGGACAGTTATTGGAGAGCATTAGTCACTAAGAAAATGCTCTATAGGCTTGCTTACTCTCTAGTCTTAAGCATCCATTTTTTCAGGTTCCCTCTCCTTTGATGACCCTAGTTTCTGTTGATATAAAACCAGCCAGTACACTCCCTATCCTCATCAGCTGCGTTCTCTTTTATCTTCATGATTCTAGCTATTCTAATGTGTATGAGATGAGATGTGTATGGTTTCGATTTGTACTTCCTTGATTATTAGAGATATTGAAGGTTTTTAACTGTACCTGTAGGGCATTTGCATATCTTCTTTTCAGATATAGACATAAGTATAGACAGACGTATCAAGCTCTTTTTCACATCTTTTACTGAATTATGAGGTATCTTATAACTGAGTAGCTGGATCTGAGTATTAAGCTTTACCAAATGTTTGACATATAATCTCTACCTCATTCTATAGATCATCTTTTCACCAGCAGAAGCAGATCATTGTTTCACCATACAGAAGTTTTTTTAGTTTTATGTAAGACAATTTGTCTATCTTTACTTTTTAGGTCATATTAAAGCAGAGGTTCTGTGTTTTAGTTTTGAGAGCGAATTCTTTATTTGGGAAATCTCTCTCTCTCTGTCTCTCTCTCTCTGTCTCTGTCTCTTTCTCTCTCTCTCTCTCTCTCTCTCTCTCTCTCTCTCTCTCTTTTCCTAAGAATTTCAGTTGAATAGGTGAGACCCCTCTCCCAGGTGTTTTGGGTGCATGCAAGGGGTGATCTGCTATGCTTGAAGTCTATAGATTGTACAAATTAATTGTAGCAGTGAATGAAAGAGTGGAGATCTTAGAATACCAGTGATTGTTCCCTTGCCAAGCTTTGCTCCTTTTTCAGTTGGACACGTCTTGCTCATATATACCAGATTCCTACTGGAAGATGTATCCTCACCATGAACACTAAATATCTAATCAACAGCTCTGATAATAGGTGCTTGTTTTGCACACGATTGCAGATTCAGAGAGTTTAAGAATGCAGTGGTATACTGAGTCGAGAGGACAAGGTTCAACAGTACTCTGTCCCTTCCTCTGGGTCCTAAAATCTGAAAGTCTTTCCCTTATTTTGAGATGTTCTCTGAGTTTGTCTCCTTTTGATTATGATTTGAGCCCAATTAGAACATAGGCTGTAGAAGAAAAGAGGCTTTTGCTCATTTTCTTCTAGTGGTAGAGCAAGGTAAAATTTTTCATGGGTTAACCAATTTTCTTTTGTTAGAAGTTGCAGAATATCATTGATGAAAAATTTTCCAATAATACTATTTTGAGAATAATCAGCATTTGTTTGGGGGATAGTGACTATTTCCTAGTGTATTGTTTCTCTGCTGCATATTTGTTAACAAGCATGTTTATTAACAATGCAAGGTCTTTCTTTTGCATAATTCACTTTCTGTAGCTAGTGTTCATAATCAGGTCTGTACAGTGTGTAATAAGTGGAATGCCTGACTATAAAAATAGCCTAAAATTCAATACAGAAACAGTGAGTTCCAAACCAGCTACCAGGAAGATTTATTTTAGTAATATAGCTGTATGTGAGGCTGCTGCTTGGCTTTTTATCTGGCTTACAACATTTTACCTCCTTATGCTGGCCAGAGTTAGTCCTAAGAGTGGGATTCATCTTCAGAAAGCTCCAAGTATCAATAAACTATGTTTCTCCTTCAGACCTATCCATTCTAAGGGGCATGGCACACTGTTCCACTAACTAAAATGTCCCTTTAGTTACTCCCCTTTATTGTACCTTCTGTCCAGTTGTCTGTCTTCTTTCTCTAAGTCATGCAAATATCAAAGCCCAAGTAAGCAGGGATTGTAGAAGATGCAGAGCTGAGATCATAGAGATTACATAAATCTCTGTGCACAAATCTTTAGAGTCCTTAGTGGTCTCCACCTGTCCGGCTTCTAGAATCCTAATTGCTAGCCATATGGTGCCTTTTAGCTCATTCCCTTTATGTCCAGCAGGGAATTAGAGAATTCTGAAGAAGTATAGCACTTCTGGAGTGGAGATCTTGGAATATCAGTGACTGTTAGCCCACCAAGCCTTGTTTACTTCAAATAGCAGCAGCATCTAATTCAGCCCATTGCTCACAAATCTTGCTCATATGCACCACATTTCTACTGGAAGATGCATCTTCATCAAGAACACTAAGTATCCAATCGACAGCTCTGATATTGCTGGTCTTCAGCATGAAGGTATACGCATTGCTATATATTTGAGGATTTTATCCAACAGTAAAGTGAAAGAAACGGAACAAAAGGACCCATAAAAAAACAGAGGCAATGAAGAAGAAAACAAAAATCTATATTTAATATCTTCAGAGCAGTAAAAAATACTGCATCTATAAAGCAAACAGAAGATGCTATAAAATGAAATAATCAAGGAACCAGAAAGACCCTTAAAATTAGAAATATGGTAGCATCATAAACAATTCAATAAAATGATTGGAGGATAAAGTCTAGAAACCCCCAGAAAACAAAACGTCAAGAGACAGAAAATAAAGGGAAGGAAATTAGATCAATCCAGAAAGTCAACCATTAAACTAATGAGAGAGAAACAAAAAGTGGAGATGAAAAAGTCATGAAAGAAGCAATAAAGATTTTCCCAGGTGCATGCACACTGGAAGAAGGATGGAGAAGGCATATTCCTTATTTTCCCTTTGGCAAAGTTACTGGAAGACATGCTTAGGCAGACTAGGGGGTAAACCAGAAGAGAACATCCAGGTATCTGCTTAGCACAGAGAGGATTTCTTGAGATGGGACTCAAATTCTACACATCTGGCAACACCAGGAAGGTTTGAGAATGATATAGAAAAGAATGACTAACTTTTGGCAAAACATTGTGCAAAAAGGAAAGAAAAATTGTAGCTCAGATCTTCCTTGCTTTCGTGCAGTATTGACAATAATATAAATGAAGAGACAGTGGTAACAAAATTGAAAGGAAGTCATGAGAGAAAGAGAGAATGAGAGTCTATACAGTGAGTTCAAGGTCAGCTGAGGTTGCATAGGTTGTTCCTGCCTCAAAAGGAAAAGGCAAATAGGGTGAGGAAGAAAGAAGATGAGGAAGGGGGTAACAGCTACAGTAATGAGATCAACACATCATGCCTAAAACTGGGGAACCAAGAAATAGGAGGTAAGCATAAGACTTAAACATAACAGAGCATACATCCGTATCAAAAGAATACAAAGAAACATACATATCAAAAGAGTCAGCAAAGAATGAAGGGAGGTGGGTGTACGGGCCATGTTCCTCATGCACATTATGTGCACATTTCTACTGCTAGCGATGAAAATTCATGTTAAAAATAATGGAATGAGAGTATGTATATGTGTCATCTGAGCATAGGTCTAATTTCACTTTGGGATTGCTTCCTAGAAATGAAATTAGTGGGTCAAAGGACTTGGCTGTTTTTGAGGCTATTTGTATAAGCAGCTCTGTGATACTTATTTCCTCTGAGACATACCAAATGTGAGGTACTCCTACTGAAAAATATTTTTGTTCGGCTAGTGAGTAAAAAAATTAATTAGTTTAAAATTATTCTAGGTTCAAGATTTTATTCTTTTCGGTAGTGCCTTAGATAAAATAACACATTATGATAAATGATTTAAGATTTATGTGAGTTCAGGTAGCTTTTGGCATTCTGGATGGATAAGGAGGCTATGGTACAAATGTCTTTGGTCCTCTTAAATCCATGTTCCTCCATCAACAGCTTTCCATACCTTGCTTCCCAAACTCCATCCCCATACATTAAACTCAACTATCTAAAGTGCACCAGAGGCAACGTTGATGCTATATCTACCTTGACCACCAAGATCAGTACTCTAGGTCTGTCTCCAAGAAGAGATGGTGATGACATCCTCCAGGTTAACTAGTGATTGGAAAGGTCTGAGGGTTATTGTGGAACTGACAGTTCAGGACAGGCTTATATTAAAGTCATACCTTCTCCCTCTGCTCTGATCACCAAAGCCCTGGAGAAGTCATCAAGAGATAGAAAGAAGTAAAAAAAAAAAAAACAAAAACATTAGCACTGTGGAAATGTCACATTTGATGAGATTGTCAACAGTGCACAACAGATATGGCATTAGTCATCAGTCAGAGAACACTGTGAAACTACTAAAAGAGATCCTGAGCACATCACAGTCTGTGGGCTGCAATGCGAATGAGCACCAACCTAGTGACATTATAGATAACATCAACAGTGGTGCAGTAGAATGGTCAGCTAGTAAGGAAGCATAAGAAAATATTTTAATAAACAGCATCTGACCAAAATAAAATAAGAATAAGATGTGAGAGAAAGTAATTTCTCGGCCAGTTTGATTGTTTTTCACTTAAGAGTAGCTAAGACTAGCAAGTTTTCAATCAACTTGTATTTTTATCTCCCTATCATTCTACCTTCCTACCTACCTACTGCTTGCTGTCATCTATTTATATAACTATCTTCTTACCTATCTATGACAAATGGCTATTTTATATAAATGTAATCTTACATCAGTGTTGTTTGCAATTTTTTTCCCTGGGCTTAAAAATACGTTTTGGGAGTCTCCCTGATTATAACTTAAAGTGCATCTGCTATTATGCATTTTAAACAATAGATTGTGTTCAGCCCAAAGAGGTGGGGTCAATCCCTAACTCAAATTTGATTTAGATGACATCATATAACCACAAAGAGGACAAGAAAAGACTTGTTATTTGCGGGATGTGTCCCCTAGAGACAGCAAAGCTGGTCTGCAAACAGCTTAAGGACGTGGAGAAAGAAAAGTTTCTAGGGCTTAGGGAGTGGTTGTCATGAGGGTCACTACATGTGGTTTGTAGCTTGTTTGGTTTGAAGTTACTTGAAGTGCCAAAGGACTGAGCACCTGGGCTTTTTGGGGGGCAGCATGGAGTGAGGGTATAGAGAATGGAAAGCTGTCAGTCTGCACACACCAATATTGGAATCTGAATCCTTAATTCAGACAGCCTGCTGTTCCTTGAGAGCATAGCCAAACAGATCTCTGCTCTTGGAATATAATTCTTCAATTCAAAAACTTAGACAGAGCAGAGGGACACAGTAAGGTAATGAATCTGTCCTTTTCGTCGCTTTAGTAACCTCCCCTGCATGATGGCGATGTTCCTAATGGCATATGAATAGCAATGACAAGCCCCCCTCAAGCTGGCACACCAGCAGTGTGCCGTACCATCCAGGGCCTCCATCTGGAGAGGCCGGTGCCCTTTTGCTCTTCTGGCATCACTCTCATTTTATTGCTTTTTGGAAACCAACCTACCTTGTTCCTGAGACTCCACGCTGCCAGCCTGGTTGTGCCCCAGTTTTCTGAAATGACCCCATGTTGCTTCAGGCCTGTTTCCCATGTGCCTCTGAAGGGCTTGATCTGTCTCTTTGATAAAAGTGAGTTATAGGCTGCTTTGGTCCCAGGAGGAGAACTCATCTTTGGTCTCACCGCCTGGGTTCTCTGTAGGCTCAGAGATTAAAGGTAGGAGGAGGTCTAATGTCTTTCCAATCTCAGAACCACAGTTTGACTATCATCTACTCAGCAAGAGCAAAGGGCCGAGCAAGGGTAACCAGAAGGCAAGCCGACTGCAATCCAATCACAGAACTTTGAGAAAGGCTTGGAAATGTCTTATTGATAGTACATAATAGCCAGGACAAGAATTCTATCCCTTGCAAAGAATTCTAATTAATGTGGACATGTAAAAGAAAAGCCTGAGTTGAGACCAGAAGGTCTGTGGGAACAAGACCTTGGCTCTCTCAGGAGCATTTTAGAGCACTAGGAAATGCTTAGGCCCAATTTGACATTTCAGATCAAGCAGATTAAAGCCCATGGTTTTATCCACCTGGCATAATTCTAGCCTGTGGAAGCCACGGTTAATAATTATTGCCCTAAGCCTAGAGAGAGCTCCGCAATAGAATCCCTTTTATTCTGGCAAACCAACGGCATATTGTGGCCAGAATTCTGAAAGCTGGCAGACAAAGCTTTGGCCTGCTTTGGGTGAAAATGTTCTTAGCATGATAAGTGCCGTTGTTCCCTTGCCCTCAGCCACTTGCTGACCACTCTTGTCTTTGTAAAACTAATCCCTCAATTCCACCTGTGTTCTCCACACAGCAGGGTGACTTCGCACCTGGAAAAGCTCTCAGACACCTGGGTGAAAGGGAGTGAGGTTTTTTCCTTGACTGTACATTTTGAGGATGTATTAGTTCACAGTGGGTTTAACCTGGCTACATTCAGTCAAGCATTTGGAGGCTTGCATGCTGACATGCTAATGTCTTAGGATTTGGTCACTAAGGGCAATAATTTGGACTTGCTCAGGACACAGGAAGCTATGGTTCAAGGGAAAAGAAGAGAATGCTGGGAATTTTCTCTATCCAGGGTGCTGAAGCAATTGTGACCGGGCACTCAAAGCAAACATGATAACATGGCCGAAGAAGCTGTTCAGTTATTTCCTGTCACTGACTTTCTATTATTAAACGGTAGGGATCAACTTTCTCTGCCACCCATCAACGAAGTGCCTTTGCTTATCTACTTCTATAGTCGAGTCTTTGGAGATAGTTATCAATCTACCAAGCATGGTTGTTTCTTCCTAGACACCTAAAGTCTACAAAGTAAAATTAGATAGTGCACATAAATCCTAGCATGGTTGTCAGGACACAGCACTCACATAACTACTATTATTATCAACTTACAACATAATATTGTCTCCATTAATTTACATCATACTTCCCCATCCATTTCTCTTTGGTCTCCTTGCTCTGTTCTTGAGTCCATCATTACAATTTCTCTCTGTAAATGGCTCCTTCTTTCCTCTACTGTGATATCAGATTTCATGAGGACAAACCTATGTGTGCAATTCTTTCTTTTCTTGACTACATAGGGCCTTGTTGGATTGACTTAGACATGTTGGGATGTGATTCATACATACACATCCCATATATGAATATTACCATCTTGAGGGTTACCTTTCAATGAGAATTGCCCATCCTGTGATACCTCTCCCATTTAAATAAGTGCATGATATTGAGTCCAGAGCTTTGAAGCATAACCATCAACATTCAGTCCTTCTAGCCTATATGTGTATGGTGTGGTGAGAGAAGTGAATGAAAGGGCTGAGCTGGAGGTAGCTGTGGTCCTTTTCCTATGTTTTGTGAACTATAAAATGGATGGAAACCACGAGGATACTTTTTAGCAGGTTATGGGAGAGTGACTAGTTTATAGAGTTTTATTTATTCCACTACCTAAACACACCATCTAATATGGAATTTTTGGCTTAGGAATTACCCACATTTTGTCAATATATGCCCAAAGAAGATATCAGACAAGCAAGCAAACCATTTAGGAAGACACAGAAATTTTCTTACCTTTTCTGCATATAAATGGTGTAAAAAAGGGAAATACCTTTCAGATGTATAATTCTCCAAAGAAGGAAATTTGAGGATGTGCCATTAGTCATAGGTCCTAGTGTGTCTGCATTAGTCACCATTCCATGCTTCTTTTCAGAACCTTTTGTTCACATTTTTCAAAACCTATTTCAAGTACAGAGTTCTGCCTCTCTGGAGCTTGTCTACTCTCTAGACTTCCAGAATCCTAGAGCCCAGCATTGTCTTCTCTGCATGCAATGTCTCATTCCTTCCTTTCTTACTTTCCGCCATCAAATATTATTCTCTATCCTGTTCATTCAGGCTCTGACTTGTGACTTGAAATCTATGCTAATGGGTTCTGAAACATTTTATAGTTTATCTTCTGGTGTATATAAAACACTATTTTCATTTTCTAAAAATATTCATCTGTAAAGCCAAAGGTGTAAATGTCTAAAAAAAAAAGAACCTTGAACAAATGAGATTTTCTGACACAAAACCAAAATAGTAACAATGAGTTTTTGGATGGCGGAAATAAAGTGTGGTCACTGGGTGTTGCATTTCTTAGAAGTAAAACTTAAGTCTTCCAACCAGGGTGCATGCAGGAGCTGGACCTAGACCCCTTACACATCTGTAGCAAATGTGTAGCTTGGTATTTATGTGGTTCTACTAACAAATGGAATGAGGGCTGGCTCAGTTTCTGTTTCCTGCCACTGGATCCTCTTCCCCCTTTCTTGGACTGCCTGGATGGGTCTCAGTAGAAGAGGATGTGCCTAGACCTGCTGGGACCACAAAGTGGGGTGGTACCCTTCTGTGTGAAGGAGGGATTGGGGCAATGAGGGGAGGGATTTGTAAGGGTAGGACTGAGAAGGAGGGAGGCTGTGATTGGGATGTAAAGTGAATAAAAAATAATAAAAATAAACAAAATGAAAACAAACAAAAAATTTAACCTTAGCTGGACGAGGTGATGCATGACTTTAATCTGAGCACTCAGAAGCTAGAAGCAGCTATAGTCAAGGCTATCCTGTTCTACATGGTGAGTTCTAGGCCAGCCAGCAGTACATAGTAAGGCCTTGTCTCAAACACTGCAAAACCAAAACAAAAAACTAACTTCCAAACCTTAGCTACTGAAATACAGCACTCTGGTACTCACATAAAGCAGTCTTATGGCTGGGACATCAAAACACTTGAGTTCCAATATCCCTTGGTTGCTGTGCAGTTGTGATTCAAGAAAAGCCCACAAAAAAGATGTAGGGATTAGTTAATTTGTACATTTCTTTTCAGTTATGATTCTATGACTTGCTGATGTGCGGCTTTGTGGGACTTCATTTCAACAAGACAGCAGGAGATAATCAGATGGTTCTCAGGGAAGGAAGATGAGGGACTATGAAATGCCACTGTCAATCTGGTAGTTGTGTCTGCTCTGTGTAAAAGGCAACCATGAGGCAACCCTCCCCTAAGCAGCTCTAATTTGTATGGAACTTCTATCACTGAGTAGACGCAGTGCTAACACTTTCAATTAAGTTAAATGACTTCATGTTCTGTTAAGTTCAGGCTGGCTAGGAATTTCATGACTTTCACTGGCTTCATTACAATAATGCTTAGCATGAGGTTCACAAGGGTGATGTCTATTTGATAATATTTTCATAATTGTACAGCTATCATCAAATTATGTTGATTCATGGCTGGATGAAAAAATGACAGTGAAGAGTATAATTGTGAAATTTCACAAGGCAGTGACATTTGTGTTTTAAGCACAGAAAAAAAAAAAAAAAACCTCAGCAAGTGTACTACCACCAAGGAGGTGTAACCATGAAGGCTTTGTGGAAAAGTTCACAGATTCAAATGTAATTAAGCATGAATTAAACATGATGAGCTACAGGGCTAATTCTAGCACTGCGCAGCTCCATTATGGAAATCCGTTTCAGAAATATGACCAGCTCCTTTTTAACATATGTCAGATGCCTAACATATGGTCTCCTAAGGCCTCCAGCATACCTTGGGTGATTCAGGGCAGTCAACGTATGCTTGGCACTGCTGAAGGTCTAGCTTATTGAGCCAAGAAGCTGGGAAACATAATGGGAAATCAACCCAGGCTTGTCAGAATCTCACTTCTCCTTTAGAACAAGTGCGACAAATTTGAAGAAAAACTTGAGCTTTCTAATATACCGTGATGTGCTGGCATATTGTACTGGGCCAGTAAAGAGTAAGTCATGAATGTAGGCTAATGAATACTTACAATTCAATTTTCAAGGATGATAAAGCAAAGGGACAAATTTTGCAAGTCATTACCACAAACAAAATGAATTGTTTGAAATCTCTATCCTTTGTGTGTGCTCTTGGATGTGGACAACCTGTAACAGAGTTTCCTGTGATGTACATCTTGTCTCCTAGCCTGGGTTATATTTTCTACCTCCCAAATCTTTAGGTATCTTTCTGTTAGCCTCACAAAGTTTAAGAACCTCAGAGACTGAAAGCAGAATTCCAGGCTCAAATCTATAATTGACTACTAAGGGGCATTTACCTGCTAATTGTAATGTTATGTTAATTTTATGACATTTTTGCAATTGTGCCTACTTTACAGGGGTTCTACGTGAATGTGGGGGCGTAGTAAATTTAAAAAAGCTTTTCATATATGTGTGTGTGCATGTGTGTGAGCCTATGTGTGGTGCCTACCTAGTCTCTGGTTCTAACTGTACTAAACTATGAGTGGTGATCCAATAGCAATAGCAATGGAGGGTGGAAAGTGGCAATGATTCAAATACAGTACTCAGGTATAAAAATCTCAAAAAATAATAACAAAATAAATATTAAAATAAACAATACAGGACCATCATCAGTGGCTACTCTATATTCTGTACTAGGCACTATAATCAGCATCTTACTTTGTGTTATATACCTTATATAGATAATCCAATGGTATTATTTTTTTCTGAAGCCTAGATCAGTAAGAAATAACAACAGTCTAAATTGTAACAAATGGCTTCTGTATTTCTTTTTTTAAAAAGTTCTTTTCTGGCTATGAGTACCAAAAGGAGATAATATTTTTGTATCATTGACATAATTTTGGACCTCGAGGTTGATACTGCAGTTATATCCTGCTACAGTGAGAGATTTTGAGGAACAATAAGCAGTTTGCTATTATAGTCCATATTTTGGAAAATCTAGTTTTCTGACCATAATTATGGAAGTAATTCATTTTTTCATTACAGGCAGGAGGTTAGGATTTGGGGGTTGAAAGTTATGGCTGTATCTTGCCTCCGTGGCAGATTTTTGTAAACAGTAAGTATTCTATACCTATAGCTCTTAGTTTTAATAAAATGTTTGCTCCTTTCAGTCTTTCATTGTTTTCCCCAAATTTAGGTATCTAGTTGTCAACTTAAAAGGGGCATTCTTTGCCCTCCAGTGGTAGAGGATAATAGCTTGTTGGCTGGGTTTACATAAATAACAATGATAGATTTCAAAATGGAATTCTGGGCTGTTTCAGATGTTGTTACATGATTCAGAGATGTCTTTTCACAGCACACATTCTGCAGTGTCTCTGATAGTGATGGGGTATGTCACTTATGACATGCAGGATAGCTGTGTTCTCATAATCCCTATAGGTCACAAAAGTTGTAGCTCTATTTCACCAAGCTTAGGTAATACAGTGAATGGCTAACTAAAAGAGCTTTACTAATCAACATGTCAATGTGTATCACTAGATAATCTTTTCACCATCAGTAAGCTACCCGGGGCACATCACTCATAACTTAAGTTTCCACCGAGTGCTATGCAGTCCTTACTTGGTGGCTATCTATTGTGGAAGACTTCACAAAAGAAATAGTGCCCAAATCATTCCCAATAGATATAAACATAGTAAAGAAAGAAAGAATCCCACAGCCCATATGATTTCTACTGCAAATCACCAACCCAGAAGTTTGTCTTTGGAGGATTGAAGGCCTGTAGTGCTTTCCTACCAACCAGTACTCAGGGATTGGAGCTCAACTGTGCTGGATTGCCTGGGCTTCTCCACACTGAGATGTGAGTCAGCCTATCTTTTGTTTTTACGTTAGATTGATTTTAACTTATACGTTGATAATTTTAGAATGTATATAATACATTCTGGTTCTGCTTACACCTTCCCCATCTTCCTCACTCTTTTGACTTGATCTACTGAGGCTACCTAGGGCTGCTCACGTTGGCATAGCTAGAGCTACCAATTGAAGATAGAGCAATTCACCAGCAGTTATACCATTGAAAACAGTGTCCCCTTGTCCCCAGCAGCCACTGACTACTCATGGATCTTTGATAAGGACAAGACCTTATAAGCTCTTCCCCTAAATCCATGAATAAAATGTTGATGAGCGCAAACTCACATAGCCACTGTGTAAGCAACCATGACTGCTTGTGAGTTCATATATGAATGTAATGTCCCCCATCTATAGAGAGATTCATATTCATGTGCTGTTTAGGGTAGAACATTCAACATTCACTTATTCTCAGTACCTTAAATAGCTATGATTCTCTTATTAACCATCATGTACTGGAGTAAGAACTTTTTCTGACCAAGGCTAAGAGCAGCACTTAACTGTTAGCTTAAACATCAATTTTCATTTATTAATTTATGGTTTTTTCCAAGACAGGGTCTCTCTCTCTCTCTCTCTCTCTCTCTCTCTCTCTCTCTCTCTCTGTAGCCTTGGTTGTCCTGGAATTCACTATGTACACCAGGCTATTCTTGAACTCAGAAATCCCCTTGTTTCTTCCTCTCAAGTGCTGAGATTGAAGGTAAATGTTACCATGCCTGGCTCTAAAGATAAATAGAATACAGTTTGGCAAGACAGGGCCTTTACGAGAAGAAAAAGACCTCTCAAAAACTGTGAAAGGAATGCAAGAATAGAATGAAGAAGATCAGGGGTACTGCAAAGACCAATGTTGGTGCTGGCAAAAAAATCCAAAGGAGTAGATACGTGGTGACTTGATGTTCTGCTGTGATGTGCAGATTTCTGAGAGGAAAAATAAACTAAAAAGCTTCTTTAAAAAAATAAAAAAGAAGAAGACAGTTTGACCTAGAACCACAATAGCATGCAAAGATCATGATCCCTTAGCTGCCTGCATAACAACTTCCAACATTATGAAAGAGAGCCAATAAGGAGAAAACTTCCAGCTCAGATCCAGCTTGATTTTACCGTCTAGTTCTGAAGGGTAACCAAGAGTAAACAAGTCATTACATGTTTTGCTAAATTACTCAGTTACCATTTGGTTACTGAACACTTACTGAATTCTTGCTAGGGTGATTTATCTATTATTTCTAAGCATTGTTTTTGTTTCTGATTCACTTTTCAACAGGTTTATATGTACACACCCACCAACTCCTCACAAAGGGTATCTACTTGACATCCTCGTCACCAAGGGAGAACTGTGTTCTTTAGATTGTGAGCTACCTGTATAACATGCTAAGAACTTGGCTATTTCTTCCAAAGTATGTCCTTTACAAAGCATGAACAGAGAAGAACTCTGGAAGACCCATTTCAGGAAGGATAGATTAGAGACAATGAGATGGTTTTGGAGCCTACTGTTATAGTTCAGTAAAGTAAGGCTGAGAATCTTACAGTAAGTGTAGAGATACGTAGGCCTGAGTAGAACTGTTAAGAATTATTGGATTTGGTTTAGTATAGGTAAGAGATATGGGAATAGTTTCACTCTTTAATGTGTGACTATTCAGTTTCTGCAGTACCATGTGGAAAAGAGGCTGTTCTTGACACTCTTGCAAAGATTATGTGGTTGCGGATTTGTGTATTTATTTCTATTCTGCTAATCTATGTTTTTCGTTTGTTTGTTTTTTTGTTTTTGTTTTTTTTTTGTTTTTTTTTTGTTTTTTTTTTTTTGCTATTATGGCTCTCTACTATACATTGAGATTAGGTATCGTGGTACCTAGTGCATTGTTCATTTTGCCTGGGCTTTCTCTCTCTCTCTCTCTCTCTCTCTCTCTCTCTCTCTCTCTCTCTGCATGTGTGTGTGTGTGTGTGTGTGTGTGTGGGAGGGGTAGTGTAGTAATTGTGACCTTTAGTGTTTCCATATGGATTTTAGGGCTATTTATGTAGTTCCGTGAATAATACTATCATTGGAATATTGGTGAAGATACAGCAAGATTCAAGTACAGACAAGGATTCTCTGAGAGGGATTCCTACATAGAAATAACCCAGTCAGGCATGGTGGTATACACCTTCAATCCCAGTATTCAGGAGGCAGAGGCAGGCAGATATCTGTGAGTTTGAGGCCATACTGGTCTATAGAGCTAGAGCCAGAGGTACACAAAATAAAGCCTGTCTTGAAAACAACCACCACCGCCACCACCACCACCACAACAACAGCAAAGGAAGGAAGGATATAACCACGAGAATTGATAAGTGAGATTGCAAATTGAAAAATGTCTGTACAGCAAAAGCAGTGATCAGCGGAGTAGAGAGACCACGGTCTATGGAGTAGAAAACAAATTTTTGCCAACTATGTATCTGGCAGAGGATAAATATCTAAAAATCTACAAAGGATTTCAACAAGAAATGTTTTTAGGAGTGCTCAAGATTCTTCCCCTTCATGGGAACACAAATTGTAAATGCTTTGAGAATCCATCTCTCACTAGTCAGAATGGCTATCATTAAGAAAATAACCAACACCAGATTCTAATGGGAATTTGGGAATCGAGAAACCTTTATTCATTCCTGGTGGGACTGGAAACTTGTATAATTACAATGGAAATCATTATGGACGTCACTCAAAAAACTAAAAAAAGAACTATAATATGATTCGGCTATCCTCTTAATTCGGCCTGCACCCTAATAACTCCGAGTCAGCGCAGAGAGATATTTGCACACCTGTCTTTGTAATTGCACTGTTTATGGTTGCCAGGAAATAGAATCAACCTGGATGTCTACAGCTAGTGAATTTAGTTTTTAAAAATGCACACACACTTTCTCTGTGTGTGTGCATGCAATGCATGTGTTTGTGTATATAGCTGGAAAACAGAGGGTCAGGAAACATTGCCCTTATTTTTATCTCACTGAGATGTGTCACCTGGAAATGCCAGAAAAGAAGAAAAATCACTGTTGCAACATTTAGTCTGGGCTCTTTTATGTTGCAAATATGATAACACATTATCAGGTAATATAGGATGGTTGATGAATGGCCATACATTCAAATTTGATCATATATTTAAGTGCCTGGAATCGTCCCAAGAAAGCAGACTATCTCTTCTCTGCATCTTTACCATGTTTTACTGGACCTGAGAGGATCAAAGACAGAGCTAGCCTGTGTTTTATGGATGTCAACAGGCTGCAGGCTCTCTGCTCCCCAGCTCTCTCCTGCATTCTGCTTTGTATGCAGGTCATAGCTAAGAGGCATTTTGTGAGGTTGCTGCAGGGTTTCCATCTGTCTTGAGCACCGCAGAACTTTGGGGATCACAACAGGAGATTCATGTGGACTGGCCGGGTTTTTATTCCACCTGCTGTTGATGACTGATAGAGAAGGCATAAATGAACAGTCTGCGTTTTCAGGCTGTTTTTTTTTTCTTCTACCTAGTATTAATTTGATAAATACTACTAAGTCATGAGTACTAGCTCGTTAGGGGCTGAAGTTATAAGAGAAATTCCAATGGTAGTCCAATAAGGGAAGTAATTATAAGAAATCATAATTATAAGAAAAGAATTAACTATGTAATTATCCTGGCAAATATAAAATGTCTATTATAACTAGCACAATAAAGAAAAAAATGTCCATTGTGTTAAGAATATATGAAAGGTGCCTGCCTTATAACATGGCATGAGGTGGGAGCAGGAAAGGTTTCTTAAGGGAAGTGACATTTCAGTGGTGATATGAATGATGGGTTAAAAATTAAACAGATGTCTCCAAAAGGAAGGGATGGACAAAGTTTCTAAAGATGAGAGAAATGTCCCAAGAATTGTAAAGGAGTTGGGTATTCATTTCAGAGAAGAAATAGGGCATCTGGCTAGATGAGTTCCCCAAGGGACAAGAACAAGATGATGCTTCCTCCACAGAGAAACGAGAAACCTTTAGTAGTCTTTAAACACAGGACTAAGGCTGCCATTTTTGTGTTTGTGAGAAATCACTGACCTGGGTTCCATTGAAGAAGACAGATTCAAGTAGGGGAGACTGGATGCAGGTTGAAGAGCTGGGAGCAAGTGAGGCTGTCAGTTATAGATGATAACCAGCTGGATTAGCACTGTGGCTCTAGAGACCAAGAAATGTAGATGAATCAAGGCAGTGGCACTCTGGGGACAGAACTAATAGGACTTGTTGATGAACTGAATTGCCTCAGTGTAGAAACAGGAATGATGGATTGCCCCAGCTTAGGGGACTGTGTGGATGGTTATTGACCTTCAGTACTTTATCAGAAGACTAGAGAAAAAAGCAACGTTGATTAAAAAAAAGATCCTAAAATTAACTTCATGAAACAGTGGGATACTACCTATTTCATACAAAACAAAGAACTCCTAAATTGCTAATTAAAAAAAAAACTATTAAGTTATTCATAAAAAATGGACTTGCTAGTCAGTGGATAGCACAGTCAAAATTATTCTATACAAGGACAGAGCAACTTTATTTTTGCTGAGACGCAGACCAGTTATATAAAAATTTGTGGCAGTAGAAATTTAAGGCTCTCAGTAATGGAGGTGTCCATGTGTGCACTTGTGTTTGTGTGTATTTGGCTGTGTGTAGGGGCGTATATGGGTATATTACAGCTAACAGCCTTAGTTGTTTTTTCAGCCCTACATCCATAAATTTGTCTTCCTCCTCCCACCTTAGTGTGTCATGAGTGTAGTGGACTCATCCTCCCGTGCAATGATAAATTGAGACAGATTTTCTCCTTATTGGTTTTATGAATATTTGTCCTCACCACATTATAGAATACTGCTTTTTCTTTAAGTTACTATAAATAACCATTCAACCCCAATAACTGAATATCCTAAGTATTCTTTCCTACTACTAGTTCACTGCTATTACTGTTTTGTGTTAGATGGGGCACTGGGTCCAATTATAGCTTTGCATTTAATTACAAACTTTGCATATCTGTACATTAATTAAAAGATTTTTTTTATTGCTTTGTATTTTATAGCTGGAAGTTGTGAACTATAGAAATCCAATATACTACTTAAGGGGATAATACAAATTTAGAATAATAAAAAGAAATTTATAATGATCATCTCAGGCATCCAATGTATTGTATAGAAAAATAAAGCATAAATACAATATACTCAAGAGTAAAGCCTATTCTGCTGAAATGAAGAGCTTTAATTTTGTAAAAATTGGGCACAATATACATTCAATACTCATTTAGACTAAGCATATAAAAGCAGAACTGTAAGGCAGATCCTAAATGTTTGTTTACCTGGACCTACCCTAATTACAAACCAACTAAGGAATTGGAGCAAAGAGTATTTTGACTGAATATTGTTAAGACTAATATAACCATGTAGATAAACTATAGGTAATAAGTGTATTTATCACAGGGTTATGAGTTAGAAATTGTGAAAGACTACAAGCATACATACCAGAGCTGAATAAATAAGTACATTTATTTATATAATAAAATTAAAGTAAATAATATGACCCGTTTATCCCTAACATTGCTCTGCAATGAAAGCAAATAAATCAACCAAGAACCCCAGGATTTTTAATGAAGTATTTCATCATTCTTCATTTGATCATTCTTAATGAAGTATTGGAGCTGGGAATAAACAAGATTAATTTATATCATCTTGAGTTACAAGGATGCTATTGTAGCATGACTGGATCTGCGAAGAGATGATTCTTCTGTTTTGATCAGACTAGAACTCTTTGGAATCAAGACCAAGTTTAACTGCTGAAAGGTCCAACACAACCAAGTTTCAGTCTTTTTTTTTTTTCCCCAAGTTACCTCAGGTATCAATATTAGTGGTGTTACAAAAGTCTTAAACTCTATACCACTCCTGGGCATATACCCAAAAGATGCTCCAACATATCACAAGGACACATGTTCCACTATCTTCATAGCAGCCTTATGTATAATAGCCAGAAGCTGGAAAGAACCCAGATGTTCCTCAACAGAGAAATACAGAAAATGTGGTACATTTACACAATGGAGTACTACTCAGCTATTTTTAAAAAATGAATTCATGAAGTTCTGAGGAAAATGGATGGAACTAAAAAATATCATCCTTAGTGAGGTAAACCAAGCACAAAAGAACACACATGGTATGCACTCACTGATAAGTAGATATTAGCCCAGAAGTTTGAAATACCCAAGATATAATTCACAGACCACATGAAGCTCAAGAAGAAGGAAGACCAAAGTGTGGATGCTTCAGTCCTTAGAGAGGGGAACAAAATACTCACAGGAGATAGTGGGTGGGAAGGACTTGGGAGGAAGAAAGGAGAGGGAGGGGAAAAGGGGGGCAGGATCAAGTATGGAAGGAGACAGGGATGATAGACCAAGGGTCAGGAAATTGAACAGAGCTGTGTAGCAATGCGAGATGGGAAACTGGGGACTAGCTACCAGCCCAAGAT
The DNA here is from genome assembly GCA_902729485.2 of Mus minutoides. Classification (NCBI taxonomy): domain Eukaryota; kingdom Metazoa; phylum Chordata; class Mammalia; order Rodentia; family Muridae; genus Mus; species Mus minutoides. The sequence goes on from LR749526.1 coordinate 1,628,432, forward strand.
ACCAGAAAAGCCAGAGGCTCCTAGGATTCAATGGGGGATGACATTAGCTGAAATACCAAAAAAAGCGGGGAGGGAGAAAGTGTAGAGACCATATTCAGAGGTTAGTTATGGCACCTGGTTGAATGATGGGGCCACTCACTCATCTCCAAATTTTTAACCCAGAATTGCTCCTGTCTAAAGGAAATTCGGAGACAAAGTGTGGAGCAGAGACTGAAGGAAAGACCATCCAGAGACTGCCCTACTTAGGGATTCATCCCATATACAGATGCCAAACCTAGACACTCTTGCTGATGCCAAGAAGTGCTTACTGAAAGGAGCCTGATATAGCTGTCTCCTGAGAGGCTTTGTCAGAGCCTGACCAATACAGAGGTAGATGCTTGTAGCCAACCCCAACCGTTGAACTGAGCACTGGACCCCAATGGAGGAGTTAGGGAAAGTACCAAGGGATCTGAAGGGGTTTGTAACCCCATAGGAGGAACAACAATAGCAACCAACCAGGCCCTCCAGAGCTCCCAGGGACTAAACCACTAACCAAAGAGTACACATGGAGGCACCCATGGCTCCAGCTGCATATGTAGCAGAGGTTGGCCTTATCTGGCATCAATGGGAGGAGAGACCCTTGATCCTGTGAAGGCTCCATGCCCCAGTGTGGGGGAATGCTAGGGTGGTGAGGTAGGAGTGGGTGAGTGAGCACCCTCATAGAAGCAGGGGGAGGGGTGATGGAATATGGGATTTGCAGAGGGGAAACTGGGAAAGGGGATAACATTTGAAATGTAAATAAATAATATATCCAATAAAAAAGGAAAAACAAAAACTTAAAGAAAAAAAACAGTATTGTATAATGTAGGGAGGGCAAATATTCATAAAAAACAATAAGTAGAAAATCTGTCTAAAGTTAAGTGAAGATGTTGATTTCTATTTGGCATCTATCTTTTCCATATAGCAATCTACCCTCTCTATCAGAGGCATATGGCTTAGAGAATGTGGATCTTACCTCTGGTGGCAGAGGTCTGATTGATTCTAGGGGGTTGTAACTTGTTCATTTAATCAGTCAAAATTTAGAGGACCATTTATGTGCTAGGCTCTCTGTCAGTCAGAGAGACTTGAATTGTGAATACAAGGAAACTGACATGCTATGCTATGGGAGGAAAATGTCCATATAGAAAAGCAAGCCATCCAGTGATTGAAACAAAGGAGAAAGATTCAGCTTCCATTGAGGCCAAGGGAGGCTGGGGAAGGCTGTTTGTGAGTGCTTGGTAGTGGAAAGGGGGAGGGGTAATAAAGGGCTGTGTGCTCACATTCTCTTGGTTTTGTTTGTTTGTTTGCTTGTTTGTGTGGGCCGTGGGTGTAGGGGAAGAGGGGGGCTAGAGAGAGCCTGCATCCAGCCAGAGTTCCTGTGCTCTGCACAGATGGACATGGGAGGACTGCCAGATGCTTTCCATGTGCCCCGGAGGGGCATCTGGCTGTGTGAAGCCACTGACCCCACAGGGCAGGGGGGGGGTGGACAAGGCACAGCACCTGGTACCAGGTTCTCAGTCTCCAGCACCCCACGCTGGATCTGGCAGAGGAGCTGAGAACAGAATAGGGGCCCTGGAGTGGCACTAGGCCCTGGAGGTAAGGGAAGAGGGCAGAGAGTTGGGGGGCGGGGGCGCTGGGTGGTTCCTACAGAGTGTCTTTAGTCAGGGCTTTGATGAACAGAGACAGTTTATATGGTTTAGAGCTTTATTATAGGAAGGCAGGGGGAAAGAAGGGGGGAGAGAAAGAGAGAGAGAGAGAGAGAGATTGAGAGAGAGACTGGCCATGGCCAAGAGGAGAAAAGGGGAAGGAAAAGAGAGAAAAGGAGCTAGAGAGTAAGAAAGGTGAAAGCTTAGAGAGAGAGTAAGGAAAGTAAAAGCTTAAGAGAGTGAGGAGGGGCCAAGCAGCCCCTCTTAGTGGGCTGTGTTATCTTGCTGTTGCTAGGTAACTGTGAGGAGGAGTCTAGCCAGAAGCTTGGGACATTGTCTATGTGACTGCTAGCCACATGCTTCTCTTGTGGGGGGTGTGGGGGTGGTAACTTCGACAGGAACCAGAGGTCCAGGAGACAGGAGGGAATGCCTTCTGTCCCATGTAGGTGGAAATTACCACCCATTGGGTCCCACGAGATTTAAGACCTCAGCTCTGCTGGAGACCAGGCTGTCTGTGTGTAGTCTCACATGTTTGTTTGTATTGTTTCTTGAGGAGTTCATCCTTTCTGGAAGGTCGAGGTGGGAACTATCTTCAGCATTGGCTCTTCACCTTTGTGAGCATCAGATCAGTGGTGCAATCTTCCCTTTACTCTTCTTCTCTTTATTTAAAACTTTTTTTTATACTCCAGAGTAGATCCCCCTCCACGTCTACCCTCTCTGACTGTTCCACATCCCATACCCCCTCCACTTGTCTCCACAAGGATGTCCCCCACACCACCCCATTAGAACTCCCCACTCCCTGGGGCCTCAAGTCTCTTTAGGGTTAGGTGCATCTTCTCTGACTGACAGACCTGGCCATCCTCTGCTGTATATGTGTGGGGGCCTCATATCAGCTGGTGAATGCTGCCTGGTTGGTGGCTCAGTGTCTGAGAGAACTCTGGGGTTAGTTGAGTCTGCTGGCCTTCTTATAGGGTTGTCCTCCTTGACAGTTTCTTCCAGCTTTTCCCCAATTCAACCACGGGGGTCAACAGCTTCTGTCCCTTGGTTGGGTGTAAATATCTACATCTGATGCTTTCAGCTGCTAGTTGGGTCTTTTGGATGGCAGTCATGATAGGCCCCTCTTTGAGTATACCATAGCACTGGTTGTAGTGGTGTACGCCCATAGGAGTTGCTGAAGGAGGCAGAGGCGGGAGGATCACATTCCCTTGTTATACCTTAAAATTAACTCAATTCTTCTGCTGAAAACATAGAACAGTGGTTCTCAACATTTCTAATGCTATGGCCCTTTAATATAGTTCTTAGGTTGTGGTGAGTTGATATTTTATAAATTTAAGTTTTCTGTTATGAATCATAATAAAGATACCTGAGATGCAGGATTTTGATATGAGACCCTTGTGAAACAGTTGCTTGATTCCCAAGGGGCTGCAACCCACAGGTTGAGAGCCACTTGCATAGAGGATGTCTACTGTGGAACTTTCAGGAAAACATTTCTTCATAACCAAAAGATTGGTAAAGAGGCAATTGCTTTTCTTCCTTTGGATGTGGTTATAACTGTACCCAAGCCAGGAGAAGCTGTAAATATCTTGCAACCAGCTTCATGGTACTGAGAATGTCAGGGGAGAGAGAGAGGATGAGACAGGGGCATTGATTATTTTTCTGAGCCACAGAATTAACTAACCCTGAAGCGTGCTCTGAGTCACTGCTTCCTGTAATGCGAACTAGTCATCTTTCATATCGCACATGCCAGTTTAAATCAAGGTTTCTTTTACTTGCAGCTGAAGGCATCCTAACTAATACAGAGTGGTTGCTGGTAGCTTTAATAGACTGCAATCAAGCAGTTTGAAAAAAATTCTAAGTACACAGGAATGGGAACTTAGAATGATTTTTTTTATAGCCCCGGCACTTTCCTGATACGGGATCTTACACGGAAGCTTGACAGCTTTTAAGAGTTTGAAGCAGTTGGGATAGAAAAATGACTACCTGTTAGAATTCATTAGCTCAACACATAGGGATTTCAGGGACTTGAAAACTCATATTTAGAGAACCGTGTGGATAATTTACAACCAAGTGTGGACAAGAGCTGTGGCGATGGCAAGGTATGGAGACGTGGGTGGAGACTGCAATAAAGACAAGGAACAATTCTGAGCTATTGGCCTACTGTGAAGCTTGCTAGTGAGATTAGGCACAAAGGATTTTCAGTTATTCACTTAAAAATTCTGTTGTGGCTGAGAACGGATCAGAACTAACTCTCTGATTTCACTGTCACAAACTGAACCGTGATGGGCAGAACCAATGGCCCCATTGTCTTATGATGTCTGCATCTGAATCTCTAAATATTCCAGGAATATTCTATGTGCAAAAGGAACTTTGAAAACTGGATAAAGTATGTGTGTCCTGAGATGGTACAATTATCCTCGATTATTGGGAGTCCAGAGAAGAATGTGGGCAAATTACATGACCTCTTAAAATCAGAGAATTGTTTTATGACTACAATTCAGAGAAAGTAATGGGTGAAGAAAAAAATGAATGCAAATGTCAAAAATCTGAAGTGTGAGAAGGTTTTGACCTATCTTTGTTGGCTTTGAACATGGAAGAAAGAAACTGGAAGCCAAGATGGGGTGAGCTCTGAACACTAAGAAGAGACTTAGCCAACTGCCAGCAAAGAAAATGATATCTCAACCCTACAATAGCAAGGGTGGGGATTATGCTTTATTTGATATCAGAAAAAGAAACAGCCCAACGGCCCCCTTGCAAAGCATTCTTGAAGTAATGTAGTCCTGGTTCCTTGATTTTTACCAAGGCCAGGCCAATATCAAAGATGGGGGATGATGAATGTGAACTGTGCTAACTTTGTATGTATTTGTTTTTGTTATGATAGAAATAAATACAGTTCCCCAGCAGAAAGTGGTGTTTTAAATGGATAACCTGCCAGAGTGAAATACTGAATGCATGGAGGAAGCAGAGGACGGTTGAAAACACAGTGTAGCTTTCTTGGACCTCAAATAAGAAGGAGAAGAATAGGATGGACTTTGTGTTGGGGTGAATAAAATATGGTAATTAATTACAAAATATATTTAATATCTACTGTGTGGAAAAACCACTTATAATGTAGTGGTTGCCAATAATGACAACATTCTACCCAGGTCAGAAATTTTGGATTGGTCTGAGCTGTGTGATTCTTCTGTAGTGCTCAGTGTGGTTGCCTCATTCACTTGTAGAGAGCTGCCAGTCAGCCAGACAGTGACATCTGGGGTTTGGCTTGCCTGCTGAAATCATGAGATATCTGGCCACAAAGGTCTTAATACTTAGAAGAATACTTAAGAATGTACATAGGGTTGCTTGTTGAGGCCTTAAGATCAGCCATGAATACATTTTGAGTATTTGTTAATATCATGGCTGCTATTGTCTATTGGCCCAAGAAAATCATGTTTCTTCCAGGGTTGGGTTTCATGTTCAGGAGCTGTCATGGTAGACTAGGAAGGTCTTAGGGCCTTATCCAACAGAAATTAGTTTTCTCATAGGTTTCCATCCTAGAATTTTAAGAGTGAGGTGCTAGTAGACTTGATATCTTCTGAGGCTTTTCTTTCTCTGACTTGCAGATGGCTACATGCTTGTCTCTTCACATAGGTTTTACTGTGTGTGTGTCCTCTTGGTGTCTCTCCTTATAAGTTCGATAGTTGTTCAGAATTCAGGCCTATTGTAATGGCCACATTTCACTCTTTAAAATGCCTTATCTCCAATATTATTACATTCTTAGGGGCCAGGACTTCAACAGAAAACCCTAGGAAAGACTCATGTCATCCATAAGATTCACTGTAGGAGAGGCCAGCCTAAGGGCACAGGCATTGGAAATATGAAGTTATTGGGAAATCATCAATCTATAGCAGGTTATCAAAATATAGGGAAAAAATAAATATTCACAGGACTTGAACAAGATGTAGTATCTTAGAAAGGGATTCTCACATTGTGGCTATAATCTAGACCTAACCCTAAATCTATTTTGTAAATATAATTTATTGAACCCAGCCACACGATTTTGCTGTTCATTAACTGTGGTTGCCTAGCATGCTAAAGTGAAATGTCAGAGTTAAGTAGCTGTGACAGAGATGGAATGATCCACACACTTTTAACTCATTGTTGTCTTTTGCAGAAAATATGTGCTGGCCCCCAAGTATTAAAGAATTGTTAAGCCCGCCATCTCTCCTCTGAACACAGTGGACGCACCTAGGGCCTACCCTGTGCTTCGCATACTCCAGGACTTTAAGATCGCATCGGGGTTACGCGTGAGTGGAGTGCAGAGGTGGTGTAGGGAGCTGTGGGCCAGCAGTTGCCTGCAGGGGCAGGATCTGAGAACTCCGCCCCACCGGAGGCTGGGCCCCTCCCAGCCAGAGCACCACCCACCCCGCCATCTTTCCTCTGAGCCCAGTGGACACACCTAGGGCCTGACCTGTGCTTTGCATACCCCAGGACTTTAAGATCGCATCGGGGTTACACGTGAGTGGAGTGCAGCGGTGGTTTGGGGAGCAGTGGGCCAGCAGTTGCCTGCAGGGGCGGGATCTGAGAACTCCGCTCCACCGGAGGCTGGGCCTGTCCCAGCCAGAGCACCACCCACCCCGCCATCTCTCCTCTGAACCCAGCGGACGCACCTAGGGCCTGCCTTGTGCTTCGCATACCCCAGGACTTTAAGATCTCATCGGGGTTACGCGTGAGTGGAGTGCAGAGGTGGTGTAGGGAGCAGTGGGCCAGCAGTTGCCTGCAGGGGCTGGATCTGAGAACTCCGCCCCACCGGAGGCTGGGCCTGTCACAGCCAGAGCACCACCCACCTCGCCATCTCTCCTCTGAACCCAGCAGACGCACCTAGGGCCTACCCTGTGCTTCGCATACCCCAGGACTTTAAGATAGCATCGGGGTTACTCGTGAACAGAGTGCAGTGGTGGTTCTAGGAGCACTGGGTCAGCAGTTGCCCGCAGAAGAGTGGGTCCTTTCTGGTCTGCACCATCGCAAGGTCTCCTCAGGAAGAGATGGCAGGAGGCAAGCATAAGAACAGAAGCAACAGAATCCAAGGGTACTTGGCATCACCAGATCCAAACTCACCCACCACATCAAGTCCTAGATA